>JAKELI010001160.1:0-11574 GCA_021525025.1 Lactarius hengduanensis
CTCAGGTCCGTGATCTAGAAATATGGATGCGTGTCCGAGGTGAGGTCAAGCACTGAGAACGACTGGAATAAGCAAGCCGAGATTGATCAGGGTCGAACCGCGCTTCGCCTTGCTGGACAGAAACGTGCAGCGAAGGGGCTGGGCTGATGCTCGCTTGAGGGCGCTATCAATGACGGCGAGAGTCGCACCACGATTGCTGAAGCAGCCGTGTAGTGTTCGTCTTCATCACACGCACTCCCACAGGAACAGTTAGTGATCACGGCCAACGAACGTGGGATTAGTATGTGTTTCGCCGGCCCCGTGGGAGGTAAATAAAGGAACGGGGGTTGCCACTAACTCGGAGAATGAGAATTGGTACGCCACCAGATCGCAGCGGGAAAGCGCCACAGATCAGCGAGACTGGTGCAGAAGGCCAGCGGCGGCGAACGGGACGAAGGCACGATGACGAAACTTTGAGCTCTACCAGGGGGTGTTCCCGGCTACGCCCTTAGTCGCGTCAGGTCACATAAAGAAACCGTGGAGTCTCACTCGAGTCGGGGAAACCTAAATGGTTCGATTTATTAATAGATGACATCGCTGTCGTGCTTCGGTTTCCTACTCGTCAACGAAAACAGGGTGCTCTGAATTCACTTTCCGAGAAATCGATACCTCCTTTGGTGACGCGATGTGGAGATTCACTCGGTGGTAGTAGGAGGTGGGGTGTATAGGATGTCCGCGGAAGAGAGTCAAATCTGTTCGAAAACGTCCGAGAGGGGGTCTTCTGAGGTACAATATAGACATATGCAGGACTGCAAGTGTTCTCGGGAATGAAGCTGAGGCGGGAAACGTTCCGATTATTGAACAACAGAGGACGACTAAGTGCCGTAACAGTATTCTTGCAGTGTGCCTTTGCCCACGTTATCCGGCTTTGATCCGAGACATGCCCGATATTTGGTGTTCGTACGTGAACCAGATTCTGCGTTGTCGCACTCGGCGGGTATACAAGTATATTATCGTCAATGGAACTGGAACAAAGGACGGTTCAAAAAATTTTTTTGGAACAAAGGACAAATTCTATCCAGAGGTAAATAGGTAGAAGCATGATATCAAAATTTCAAAGTATGTGGAGATGTGAAGTGGTTCATGAGGGTATTCGCTGACGCGCGAGGTACTAATCGATGGGGAAAAAAAGAAGCATAAGATCATCGCCAACCCAGCAAACAAGAAGGAATGAAATGAAGGTGAATCGAGCGAGTTGGGTTGCACCTGGGCCTTAAACAATAGGCAGATCGCGGATGTGTGTTGACGTCACTCAGAGGGACCGACTAAGGGGGAAAGTTCGGAAGGAGGAGCAGGTGTTTATATTAAGGGCGGGGCATAGGGAAGCAGATTGGGGGGTGCACGGATCACTCTAACCGGTGACGCCTCATGGCCGGTTGTGTCAAAAAAGGGGATGCTATCAAATCTACTCCACCACTGCCACCACCTGCTGTGAGGCAGGTTCGTGGGGGCGCATGGTGTGACTCCTCCGAACGATAAATTAACCGATTTGGTTTACCAATCGCGCCCTCTGTCTCTCACCAATCTCTCCTCAATCCTGTGCCTGACCTTTTAATTCCCGTGTCATGGTGAGTGGTCATTATCTTTCCTTGCTCTTGCACACACCCTTTGGCCCAGTCAGGGCTGAATACTAGATACACAGGATACATTCAGCACACAGTCCTTCAAGTTCGACTGGAACGCTCTTTACATCGAGACACACTCTGTGCACCAGGAAGGAAAATACCAGTGGGCGCTCATCTATATCGACCCAGCTGGTACGATAACGCGGCTACCGACGCCGACACCTAAAGCGCCGTCGAGACCAGCCTCGCGCCATGGGACCGCGCCGCCACACCGAGAGTCACACACGCGCCGACCGTGCCTCGCAGCCACCCGGCTCCGCGGGAAAACATCGCAGTTGCTAGGATATTGCAAGGTCGGCATATGTTGGTGGTTTGGACCGGAACGAGTTTGAGGAGGTTGGAAATGCGGCGCTGAGCGGAAGAAAAGACGGAGTGCGACCGTCATGGGTATTGGAAGTGCTGGCGACACTGCAAGAACGAGGGTACATTTCGTTGAACGAACCGGTTACGAATGTAGAGGGACATGTATTGGAGATCAACCGAGAGGCGGACATCCGATGGCTACAAGCGTTTTTACGGAGCACGCCATACAGGATCTATGCGACTGTAATTTTATAGTAGATAAGGTTGTGGCTGAAATTGAAACGGCGACGTAATCGGAGAAAGGAGTGGCCCCCATGGATGTCGTGACCAACGTCGCGCTCCTCCGTGACAAGCCAATGCTCGATACAACAACAAATTCGTTAAACAAGGGTAATCCTCGACTGGCCTCAGGCCCTGGTCCCAATTACCTCCCGAGATCGTCAGGTCTGTTCCTCGCTTCTCCTCGATCCTTGCTTTTCCAAATATCTCTCTTCAGGCTCATCGCCACACACTATATCCTAGACGTCTCTACTTCTAGCCACTGTCCAGCCACATGGGAGCTCAGTGACAGTTGGCCACACCGTATCGTCTATACCGTCTTTCGGGACGCGTTTGCCCTCGAGAAGTTGATGACAGTCTGTCCTTCTTGGGGCTCTGCGCGTGAGCTACAATCGCGTCCTAGCGCGTGCTCCCACCCTGATCTTTGTCTCCAGTCGAATGGCATCGCTTTTGGAACCATGCTTGTGCGGTAGACCCCCTTGAGACCCTCGCACAGCATACCTTCACCCAGAGCAACGACAATACATCCACTCCACACCGCATCTCCCCATACCACCAGTTCGAATTATCACCCAGTGTTCTTGTTATGTTTGCAGAATCAACAGCCCTGGAACGAACGTTGGTCTTGCCCTCGCAAAACGCGCTGTCGCCGTCCCATTCATGGGTACCATCCTCACCTGTCGCGAGCATCGGAAAAGCGCCTATTGCGGGTTGTGTTTGCGCGAGGCTCCTCCCCGTTACGACGTTTTCACCGCCGAAGCCGCCGCAGTCGGTTGCGTCGAAAATGAAGACGTCGAAAACTTGGCCCAACCGTGGCGACCACATGTCGTAGCTGTCGCAGTGAATGGCTCTGGCGGCGTATGGGCGTCCGCCGCACCCGATCGCGAAGTTTCCGCAAGCGGATCCCCATATTGGTCCTCGCTCGACTGGGAGGTGCGCCAGAGCATCGACGCATTCATCGAGTCCGGTGAGGGCACTCTCGGTGACATCATCCAGATTGCGCGAGAAAAACTCTGGTTAAGCCGCTACACTCGTATTGGAATGCACATGGAGCACGCGCTTGCCCAGCAAAGACTCGATATGCGTACGAACGGGTACGGCTACGAAAGCGCCGATGAAGATGCAGCCAGCGGTGAAGTTGACCCGGACGACTACGAAACTCTCGCCATGGCCGAGGAGTTACACAGCGTGCGCGAAATGGCACAATCAGACTGGGCCCGCACACGCATCCTTGACGGACTCTGGCTTTCCCCAGCCGATGATTGGTATGGTTATCGTCCTCGACCTCCCCCTGCCGAGCATCCGGCATCATGGGCACTCCAAGTTGCTGACGGCCAGGTGCATCCTACTCCAACGACAATACGCGTACCTCCTGCGCCTACGTACCATCTCGCGGATCAATTATACCGTGTATATGAGCGTCAGCTTCGCAAGATCCTTCTTCCGGCCATGCAAAACATCATCAAGCGGATCATGTGCCAAGGTCGTGCCGAGGCGATGAAGGTCGTTGCGTCGATGGACTCGGAGGACGTATTACGTGCGCTCCAACAAGCATGGGCATGGAGCAAGGATTTGCGCCAGCTTCCTCCTCCTGCACGCGAGAGCGATCTAGATCCCGGCACGCCACCAGATGACGCAAGTTCGAGCTCCAAATCAGATGCATCGCACACGACCAGCCCAGTTTTGAGCACGGCGACCTTGCAGACCACCCCGTCACCTCCCCAAGCGATGACAAACGGGAGAAGGACGGGGAGGCAGAATCTCCTCGCGAGGAGGCTCCACGGATGAGACTTTTCGTGGAGATAGGACCTCCTGAGCCGTCCAATTTACTCCGCGACATACCTTATGTCCCTGCCACAACCCAAGAGATGCCCTCGTACTCCCTCAAAGCACTTATTGAGGTACGTAATCTGGAGTAGTCCTACTATTTGATACTGAATGCCATTCCGTCGTCAGGTATGGCGCGAATCGTATGCGCCATTGTTTGCGTGCAGCTGCAAGATCTGCGAGCGTGCTTTGCTCCACCGTGACGTTGGTGACACCGTACGCCCGGCCGAGACGACGACGCATGTCGTGCCTTCACACCCTGAAACATTTCCCCAACGTGCGCAGCAGCAGACCACATTAGGCAATAACACCATCCGTCTCGAAGAGGCCACATATGAAGAGGAGGAAGAGGACGACGAGGACGACGAAGAACTCATTTACTCGGACTATTCTGACGGGGACCCGGCAGCATATGTGGAAGCGACGGCAGACGTGGTCACGCCTTCGTCCCGCAAGCGTGATCACGAGCACGGCGATCACGACCCTCGTGCGCACGCGGAGGCGGAGAGTGGCACTTTGAAGACTCCACCGAAGCGCACGCGTGTGGATGGCTCATACTCCCCATTGACGACTGCCGAGGCCGCAGCTGCCAGGGTTTCAAAGCGCGGTTCCGAGGAGGCCGCGCTATCTGGCGTTGCTGCGGGAAAACGTCCGCGCGTCGCCGATGCGGGGCAAGCTGATGGCGACGGGAAATTGATGGCGTCGTGCACCGGTACCTCTCCGACACTCGCGGGCTCGGCCCCTGTGTGTTTACAGGCGACAGGGAGAGTGGGTGTCGGCGGAGAGACGTGATTGGCGGGGACGTGATATTCGAACTTGGTAGTGTAAAGCATGTGCGTTCGTTCTCCCGCCATCCATCACCAGCACGCGTGCGCTAATTGGACATTTCGTCACCTTTCTAGCTTTTTGTTACTTTGTAAGCCACTGTATCAAATTCCGATCTTCGTATTGCACATAGCGTTGGGCTTTTTGGCGTTGATCGGGTGTCCAAGTGCCTTTTCAGATCCCGGTCTGTGTATCATATTGTACCTCATGCATCTCCTTTTTCTTAGTCACGTCGGTTTCAAATCATGCATCTTGGTTTGTGGAAACATCTGTGCTGTTTTAGTGATTATATTCTCACTCTGGCTCATTGACGTTACACGCTGACCTTCGAACCTTTTGTTGGGACATTAACGATCAGACCGCAGCCGCACAATCAGTCATCGTGTCTCACTTGAGCCCTAGACGGACAATTCTCAAAGTTGACGTACAGCGACGATCTGGGTTCACTATATCGAACATAGATAGCGGTGATGAGTGATGTATAGTGCTGGAGTGACCTCTGTTGCGACCGTTGTCGTGAATTGTTACTAGGGTATATTATATTCTTCGTCGTAACAGAGTTTTGGAGTATCGACATGGCAACGCGACTGCACGATTTCGCTCGTAAAGAGTCCATACAGCCAAGGAACCGAGCCAGAATCCCACAGCAGTTATAATGCGCATTCTACTGTCCAATTAGCTGAAATAGTGATGGTCCCAATCCCGAAGTCCTACGGTAAGAGATCACGAAAGGGTGGGGAGGGGATCGTAAGGAAATTATCACCAGAAGTGTGACGTCCAGTAAGCCACACGAAGGTTAACAACGGGGCTATAGTAGTGCGGCACCAAACAAAGCGCCGCACGCAGCCGCCACCATGGCGGCCCACCCGCGGGTATCAGAGGGCCATGACGACGCAGACGCAGCGTCGACGACGACGAGCTGGACGAGGACGTAGAAGTCGCCGCCGAGGCAGACGGGGACGAAGGCGAGGACGGGGGACGGCGCGGCGGTGGAGGAAAAGGAGACCGTGACGTTATCGAGCGCGCAGAATTGCTGGGCGAGGTTCTCTGCCGAGGGCACGTCCGTGCTGCAGTTCCCCGCGACGCAGGTGTACAGTGCATCGGGGAATACCCTGTTCGCCGAGACGCGTCAGTCAGTTGGAAAAGGCGCGATCAGAAGAGGATACACCGAGAAGGGCAGTAGCAGTTGACGGCGGTGATGCTGGTGCAGTTCGCCTGTGCGACCGCGTATGTGAGACAGTCGGTGACTACGCGACCGAGGTGGGCAAAAAAAAAGTCAGCTTTGCTGTGGAGAGGAGGAAACGTCGTGGACGGACCGCATGATGGATAGCCCGTAAGGGTTGGATACGGCGCCGAGGAGGTTGTTGACGAGGTGGTATTAAGGGGGATGGTGATGGGGATGGAAGTGACGAAGGTCGAGCCTTGCGAGTTGGTCGTGGTGATGATCCCAAAGGAGGTAGGCGACGACGACGTCGTCGTAGAACTGGTGCTGCTGGCCGACCGTGGCGACGTACTGCTGGTGGTGGTACGGGTCCCAGAGTCGGAGGACTGCGCTGCTGAGGGAGTGGCAGCGAAAACGAGGGCGGAGAAGAGAGGAACGAGCGGAAGAGGATCATTACTTGTGCTGTAAGATTTGGGACAGAGGATGACGCCGAAAAACTCAACGATGCCGCTAAAATACCCCCTTGACCAGCTTTACCTTTCAGTCACCAATAGAAACGACGGTCCCACCGGCTGCCGTGTAACCCATTTCGGTTCTCTCAGACCGTTCTGAGGATATTGTATATGACGAATCGTCACAAAGGCAATGCGGCTCGTCATTTCGCTTGCTCTTTCAAAGTTCTCACAAGCGCTCGCGTGGACCTCGAGATACTTTTCACCGAAGTTCTCGAATCTCAGAGCGCCGACGAATTGACTTGCACGAGTATATGCCCCCGAAGTCTCACTGCTTTGGCGCTGCACGATCTCACAAGCGGACTGTCATAGAGGAGAATATGATCGTCCTTGACGCAGGACCCAGAATTGCATTTTATTTTATCTCATCCCGTACATGCAAGGCCTCTTTTAACTGGGCAGATTTGTCGCGCTCGATTCGCTCGATGGAGGCTTTTCTGGACACCTCGGAGAGAGGCGGTTGTCGTCGTCTTCGAACTTCGTTTTCTCGGAGCCAAGTGGGAGGCAGATAAATGACCTGTCTCCGTTGTTTACCTCTCAGGTGGGCCACACGAAGGCCTGAATATTGCGGCAGAATAACCTGTGGCAGACCTTTTTCTAAATTCAAAGCTCTTGCTGCTGCGCGATTCAATTCGACCAACGTGACTCGCAATCGATTGGTACTAATCCGCCCTGTTTTTATACTTCTGTCAGATAGCTGACGTTCGTCGTACATTCTCCAGCAGCATGACATCCCATGGCGAGAGGAGTCAGATGAGAAAGATGAGTACAGGATTGAGTAATACCCTGCGCATTTGCGCGACATCAGAAACGGCACCGCCTGCGAGCGGGCACGAGAGAAAGTTCCTCAACCAAGGGCCAAGGCACCTTTGTACGCCATGGAATGGCTGTGGCTGTGACGCTCAGGCAGGGAGAGAACTCGCCGCACGTCTTGGCCAAGTTTCGTCTGACTTAACATCAAGAAGCAGGTTTTCCGCTAGAAGGAATTTTGAGGCTAGTATTCCCGCGGGCTTTGCGATATACGGAAGGAACGTGCCACCCTGTCGGAGCAGAGCATTCTCGCTCTGCTCCCGAGCCCTCCGTCTTCTGAGAGATACCGCGACAAACGGGTGGATTTCGTACACTCCGTCGAGCTCGTCGACGGCAATCCAGACGATGGTGGTCAACTCCTCGCATACACCAAGACGTCAGACAGCGCCTGACGTTCGGCTGCTTGAGCGTCCCAAAGATATCGACTTGGTGATGTTTGGTGATGACGATTCCTCCGCCCGCCAAGTTCCCGAAAGCGTGCCGCAGTTGTCGTGCTGACTCGACTTTATCGCTTACGAGGCTGTCACCAGTGAGCTACCGAATAATTTCCAGTTCGTTCTCAAGCGGCACTACATCGGGGCTTTTGCGACACGACGAGACCCCCCGTAAAAGTAGTACGTTGATCTCACCAAATGAGAAGAACTACACAAATGTGTCGAGGACGTAGGCAAAGCCCACCTATCCCGGTTCCGGTTACCCATGACCAGATAAAGCAGCGAGCCGTGTCAGTTTACCTATCCGATCCATGTTTCTTTCTTTTTGACGGGCTTTAGGAACAACGCGCAAGATCACATAAAAAATGTGCAGACACGGCGGAACAGCATTTCAAACCTTCAACTTCCTACTGGAGGAGCAGAAGCCGTTCACCATGATTCGCGGATAAAGTGAGATTCACTAAAGGGTTAACAGAACACTCATGGCCGACTTGCGAAGAAACGGAGCGTAGAGTGAACCAGATGAGCACCTTTCCAATTCAGTCCGCCTTACGTTGCTGACTCAATTGCCGTCACACCTATTGAGCCTGCTATCAGAACGACGTCTGTGGAAGTTTATCAATGATGTACAACGTCGGCTTGGAGACGAATCCAGGCATGGCAGGGCACATTTCCCCTGAGACGACTCTGGACTGCCTGACTGTCAGGGCGCTTATTGCAAGACCAAGCCGAGCGTGAACTTCACGATAATGGTCGACCGTCCGACGGAGCAACAAAGTAGGTCATTGTTCTGGTTCTCCCGTCTACTTTTCAATCCGAACTCAACTGGGCGTCGTGCCGTCGTGATTTAGAAGACAAGTACCTCAATATATGCCAGAAGTCGATCCGGTGACGAGTCGTCGTCAAATACCGTCATCTCCCTATTATTCCCTTAGCGCATGGACGGCAATGCGACACAGCACTAATCCTTTGTTCTTTATTGTATCAAGCGGATTCTTACCCCATCATAATTCATTTGATAGCAGCGTTTGTCTCCCGGCGCTCAATGTGTGGCGAGGTCGTGTACCATGGCCTTTTGTGATATCCGATATCCCGTCTCAAGTCATTTGCCAGAAGCTGTCACCCCTTTCTCTTGGATGAATAGACACGGACCAAAGCACTTCTTTTCTGTCAATCGAGTCAAGCGGATTCCCATACTATAGTAGTCCGTTTCATCGCCCCGGCGCTCGATGTGTGGCGAGGTCGTGTATCGCCATTGCGACGTCTCCAAGTGATCCATCAGATGCGCCGCTACTAGTAGCTGTCGTCCCTTTGTCTTGGGTGAATAGACACGGAGACAAGCACTTCTTTCTGTCCAACTACGTCCTAGCTTGGTCATCTCGCTAATATCTATAAAGCCTTCTTACGGTCCTGTCCCCCGGAGAACGTAATTCCCTTGCTATCTCACACATCGCCCTCCTCTCTAAGATGCCCTCGTCCGAAAGCGAAACGGATTTCAACAGCACCGCAGAAATGTCGCTCAGTCCGGAAAACGACCACACAGATGCCCCGGTGGGCCTCTCAGACCCACAATATGTCGCCCAAAAACGCAAGATGCTCGATTATGTGAATCGTCTCCGCGCAACAGGGTGAGGATAACAGTGGGTTCCGTTGGCTACCCGTCTTAGGACTTTCCTTTCTCCTGCAGCGCGCAACTAGACCTCGACATCCCTATCATCGCTGTCTTGGGGTCGCAGAGTGCAGGAAAGTCCTCGCTTATAGAGGCCATATCGGGGATTACCCTTCCTCGTGCCTCTGGCACTTGCACTAGGTAGGTTCTGCCAGCCTCTATTGGGTCTTCACTACAAACCGCCTTGCGCATAGGTGTCCGACTGAGTGCCAACTCTCGCATTCATCTGGGCCCTGGCGGTGTGTCGTCTCCCTGCGCATCGTCACAGATGAAGATGGCGACGTGCTTTCGCAACCGAGTCGACTTGACTTTGGGGATCCCATTTTCGACAAGTCTCTTGTTACCGAGCGCATTCGCCGCACAATGCGCAATCCTGAATCCCGGAACCCTGGCTCATGACTTCTTAGAAGCCTCTCCCGAGGCTCTCGAGGAGAGGCAGCTGTCATTTTCCTCGAACTCAGTTTGTTTGGAGATCTACGGCAAAGATGTGGACGATTTGTCGTTCGTCGATCTTCCAGGTGGGTAATACGAACGTCGCAATCCAGCAAACGGTCTAATCGAGTGCAGGTTTGATCGTTGGAGGAGAGCCGCGCGACTCTCGTCTAGTTCAACGACTTGCCGAGGAGTACATCAGTAAAGAGAGCTGTATCATTCTGTTGACTATTGCATGCGAAAGTATGTTTGTCCTTCGCCTTCATGTGCGGCGATTCCCTAACGAATGGCGTTAACAGCGGATTTCGAGAACCAAAGCGCTCACCGTCTCGCCGCCCAATTTGACCCAAGCGGGCCCGAACAATCGGTATTTTGACGTTGTACAGCGACACCTCAGGTTGCTGACACTGGTTGCGTAGGAGTATTGACTAAACCTGACCGAATACCCGCCGGCGATGAGGCTATTTGGATAAACAAGTTCAGAGTGGCGGGATGGGCGGGGGAATAGAGTACTTCTCTGTGAAGAACCCCGACTCTCAGGACATCCGGAACGGGATCACGTACGAGCAGGCCAGAGAAAAAGAAGCAGAGTTTTTCTCAACCAAGGAACCTTGGTCGAACTTGGAATGGCTATACCGGCGCGATTAGGGACTGACAAGCTGACAAGACGACTGGGACAAGTATTGTATAGTTTGATCTCCAAGAGGCGAGTTTTTTTCACCTTCGATCCTGAGGAGGCTAGTTGTAACACATCGGTAGACTTCCTGAGCTGCAGGAGGAACTCGACAGACTACTCGATCAGACTCGGCGGGACATCTCCCGGCTCCCAAGTCCGCCATCATCTGAACCCGTTGCAGAGATCCTGAAGTTGATTGGCGGTTTTGTTCGGGCCATCGAGCAGCTTGTTAGTGGCATCCCGGGCGAAAATGGATTGATGCAGACACTTCGCGTGCCCCAAAACGAGTTCAAGAGGGCAGTACGTCAAACGGCACCCGATTTCCGTCCACTGGAGCGCCCTCTGAATCAAGCTCAACCCGTTGACAACACACCAGTTCCTCCTCCCTCCTTCCTTTCAAGTGAAGACTCCGTGGGAGCAAGAACCCAGTATAGTCCTTCCCCCATTTTCGTTGACGATGTCATGAAGAAGGCGAACTGGTGAGCAGGTAGTGGTTTCCTATGTCCCCTGGGCTCTGATCCCTTGTTTGTCAGTGCCGTGACCCGCGAGCTGCCGAATAATTTCCCATATATCATCATAAAGGGATTCATCGGCACTTTCGTGAAGCGATGGGACTATCCCTCAAGGCGTCTTTTTGACTTCACAAGAACGGAACTGACTAGACGCGTCCAGGAGTTGGTGGAAGAGCACTTCTCTCAGTATTCCTACGGTCATCTAAAGCAAGGAGTCAGGTATGCCTCTTGGTCTACGTACCCCCCTTTGTTGACATCAACTACCAGGAATATAATGCTATCCCATATACAAGAATGTGCAGACATCGCAGACAAACATATCGCCTCATTGCTGGAGGACGAGAATGAACCCTTCACAATGAATGTGCACTATTATGCCGAGTATCGGTCCAAATTCCTGGGTCACTACAAGGGAGCTCGCTTGAGGGCAAAAAGCAGCTTCATAAAGAACCTGGAAAATAGCGGCGAC
>JAKELI010001161.1:0-11546 GCA_021525025.1 Lactarius hengduanensis
CTGCTGTCGTTGCCATTGCCGCTGCTGCGTTGCCATTGCCGCTGCTGTCGTTGCCATTGCCGCTGCTGTTGTTGCCATCATCACTGCTGTCATTGTTGTCATTATCTCCATTGTTGTCGCTGGTTGCTCGGAGTTGCATGCCGCCTCGCCATCGCACTGTTGTTGGGGTGCCACCGCCGTTGTGTTAGTATATAATCCTTCTTACAAGTGTAGTAACATCTCAGTTCAAAATAAAAGTTGTAGTGTACTCAAAAAACCTGCCAAACCGGTCATATGGGTGTGGTTCTGAATGGGTCCAAGTCGTAGTACCTGTACCCGTACCCGTCAAAAAAAAACCATACCTTTGTATGGTGTTGCCCGGGTATGGAGTTACTCCGTACCGTACTCCATCCGGTTGGTAGCTGCCATAAGTGTGATTTGGGTCCTCAGATTGTAACTAGACCCTATTAGGGTCTACCCTCTTCTGCAGCTCCATAAGATCAAGATAAGGGAGATAGACAAATTAGACACCGTACTCTTGACCGTACTTCTCCACGAAAAATAGACCCAGTACCCTCTGCAAAAAAAAGACGTCTGTCTTGAATAGATAGTTTGAGATTGAAGGCTGGATGGAATTATCCCTAGAAGTGCTGCACTGGCATTTCTCATTAATGCAGTAGCAACCTAACTTTCCCAACTTAATGTTACCGGTGATATCAGCCTGGAGACATTTAATGAGGTGACGAAAAACTACATTATGTTGCGTTTGTAAAGCATCACACTTATGGATAAGCTACTGAAGCTACCGATCTGCAAAGCAGGCATACCCCATTACACTGCTGTGATCACACAATAACACCCAGGTTTGACGGTTGGCCAAGACATGAAATGTTTTCACTGATAGTGCTTTAAATGTCCCATGAATAATTCGGCAGCTCAGAGGGAGACTTGCTAACAGGGTCCTCAATTACTTCAGATTGCCATTGTACTTTGCTTTGCCTATCCCAAGAGCTGCCGAAGGGCCCCTCACAAATCCCTGTTCACCCAATTGGAACTGGTCTTGTATATTTCCTCCAGCCTTACACTCACTTCGGATTTGCCTCTTCAAGTTGTGCCATTCTGGGTATGCAAGAGACGCTTGATTTTCACTACTATTGTTAAGCTACTTGTAAAATATCATAGTAATCAGTCTTCATCCAAGTTCCCCCTGGAACTTTAGCCCATTCATGCACTGCATCCCTCATAAAGTATGCATAGGATATCCGCTCTCCCTCAAAGTGGGACACCTGATGCTCCAGCACCATCCCTGACAAGCCAACTACTGTACCAGGGCCATACTCCAAAGTGAGCCCAAGACCCGGCAGCTCCAAATTACAATTTCGGTAGCATCCTAAAGTAGCTAGTAAATCATACCAATGATGCCGGGATTGGCCATCCCGGTGTGCCCTGACATTGCCGTTGAAAATGACAGAGGTACCGCTGAACACTGATGTCCAATCCTGGAGGACATCTTGCCGAGCAATCTCGGCAGTTTGGCGGAGGCGGTTGAAAGTGTCCCGGCCTGCGTTGTAAAGATGGGGGTGAATGACGCCCAGGATTGCGCTCAAAATGGCATTGGATTCCGAGATGTCTTCTAGCCAGTTCATGGCAGCTTCTGATTGGAAAATTGCAGCTGCCTGTGGCGTTTTTTGAACAGTCTCCTCAATTGAGATCAGCCGAGGAATGAAGGCTCTTCAAGCTAAACTACTCACCTGGTGCCCTTGCTGGAACCATGCGGGTGATAGGGTGATCATTCCAGTAGGCACATCTGTGCCTGGATGAAAATTTTCACAATTGGCGCGACTTGAGGCGCCGGTTTGATGACTTCTCAGTAATGGACGCAAATTCTCAGTCGCCGCTGTTATTTTGCTCTGAAACAAATTAGATGTACTGTCATGATCCCAGAACTGAATAAGCTTACCTGTCTGGAGTCATTCAAAATTCCAGGAAGGTACCATACCAAGATGACATTGTCCATGTCAACAACAATGCGAGGGCCTGATCTGGCAGCTTCTGCAGTTGCCGAACTGCTCAATGGGGGATATTGCCTTCTGATGGATTCTTCGGCAGCTTTTGCAGTTTTAGTTCCGGGAGCCGATGATTTCTTCGGGAGCCTCATTGCATAACGTGTAGCGTCCCAATTGATTTTAACTGCAAGGGTTATCTGAGCATCAGATGCCTGAGATGTCTGATACGCTGCTGACCACGGTTCAAAAATGCATCGGCAAGTGTTTTCGCGATGCAGTCCAACTCTACCACAAGAGAAACCGGGAGCATTATCGGCGGTATTGGCATAGTGATGCCGATCGAATGAGCCTGAGGTGAGCGCTGGCCTAACTCTGATCGGAACCTTGTTCGGAGGTATTGGGTGCTCAGATTTGCAAGATTACGAGAGGAGAGGGCCGGAATAGAAACAGTTTTGCTAGTCTGCATTTCGAGTGTAGGAGCGTAGAGAAAATGGGAAGCGGTGATTACGTCATCAGTGTTTTAGCTACCGAACGAAAAAACCAAAACCCCACGCTGCCGATACACAAAGTCGGTACAACTGCCTAGTCGGTAGCTGCCTCATCACTCTACAATGAAAGTCAAGCCCTCAAACCAACCTGACGATGCTGCGTCAAAAAAAAAGAAGCTCCCACTCTGGGAAGAACCCAGCACCCCCCCTCTGGAGTCTATATTCTCCCACACATGGCCTCGTGATATCTCAGACGATAGTGACTACCCTGAGTCTGAATCTGAGGGCTCTTGTTCTTCTGAGGAGTGGGAGGGGGACTCAGAGTCGGAGCTGGAGAGTGAGTGGGAGGACGACAGTGATGCCGATGTGGAAGGGTATGTTCGGCTACTCATGCTAGCATACTCACTTACATCCCTCATTTCACTTTCTAGGGATGAACTCACGTTGACAGAGGATCAAGCCGACATGCTCCAGAAGCATGTTGCCGAATTTCGAGCTGCCGACCTGCACCGTCGCTTGGCCATCATCAAGGATTGCCTAAAGTGGATTGAGGCAAGGTGGCAACCGAAAGCCTCGTTCAAGAAAAAGGAAGTTGAGACGGTATGTGCTCTCAATCACATTTGGCCTGTCTCATACCCTTCCAGCTTGTTCGCCGGTACCTGTACAATAAGGGCAGACGGGCCAAGAAGAGGTCCACTCTCAACCTTGGTCGAAGATGGACATACAGGGACATCATGATGGATGTCCATCGGCAGGAGCTTCACACCATGACCCTTTCATTGTCAGACTCAAAGGGAGGGTCGGATAAATATCTTGGGTGCTACCGGAAGGCTCTCAAAATCATTGAGAAGGGATTGAGCGAAGAGACCAAGGACAAGTACAGAGCGCAGGCCAAAAAATGGACTGAGGAAATCCCACCTCCTCGGCAGCAACGCAGGTATGTATTCACCCATTTTTAACACGTACAAGGAAGGACTAATTTTCATGGGCACAGAATGATGCAAAAGTACAGTATGAGCACATTTCGGGAGTTCGCTCAGTATGTATACAGCCAATATGGTATGCGCGTTGCCATCTTGGCAGCATATCGAGACGGTGAAGGGGATCCCTCCATTACATTGTCGGTATAGAATATCTATTACCACCTACAGGGCTAACAGTTCACCGCATAGTTTTGACATCAACGAGAAACTCGGCGGGACGTCCTTCAAACGACGCCATGCAAACTGGCAGCATGATCAAGGGATGGGTGAGGACTTCTCTGCGTGGGCTGCCGAGAGCTTCGGTTAGATTTATTTTCCTTCAATGGTAATGGACTTACAAACCACTGTCATAGGCAAGGGTTCCAGTGACAGTGACGATGATGGGAGAAAAAAGAGCAAGGACACGACCCCAGAAATAAACTTGAAGACTGACTCAAGAGGGTATCCCATCCTGCCGAGCTGGGAATCCATCAAGGATACCGAGCACCGAAACAAGAAAAACCTCATTGGCAAGTACTTGAGTGAGATGTACCGTGCGTACACAGTAGTCACTCCTTCTTGCCACTCATCCGTTTGCAGAGATGGCCTCAGAGGGGGGAAAGAAAAGAATCCCATGGACAAGGATTCGTGAGGCTCAATGCGACTACATTCTCAATGAGTATCTGCCGGCCGGTGTTACTCTGACACAGTACCACCACATTCGCCTTCGGGATGCTAACGACTTGCTCCAACACTGGACGACCAGGCAAGCTGCCGGACAGATCCCATTCCGCTTCAAGAAGGGGGACAATTCTCGGCAGTCCAACGCAGCGGATGAAGCCGATCTTGATGGCATCAGAAATGTGTTGCCAGAGGAGGGATCCCAGGGAGATGGTAAGGACTCAGCTGACGAGGATGCCGGAGTAGATGGAGATCGTGCTGCCGAAGATCCAGGTCTGAGAAGGGTAAGTGAGTTCCTGACACAGGTGACATATGACACTTACCCCCTTGTTAATTTCAGCGCCCACGGCCTCGCCATCACCGTCTTTCCAGTAGCAAGGCGCCCACTAAAGTTCAAGAGGAATCTACGGCAGCGCTGGCTACGAGGGGAGATTGCACAAATCCCCCCCCACACCAACCACCTCACTCTCTCACCAACCGCTCACAGCCCAGTCCTGCCACTAAGGCACCTGCTGCTCCTCCGCTTAGCTCTCAGTCTCAGTCCCTTCCGCAGGGGAAATCACCGAAAAGTGTCTTGAAAAAGCCCTGGGTCGACAAGTTCAATTTCCTGGCATCACTTTCAAAGGACGGCAAGTATCAGGACCTGCTTCGGGAACTTAATCAAATGTTCTTGTCCAATGTAAGTTGTCTTTTTTTGTCATCCCCGGGGTACATCGTTGAGATTTTATTTCGGCAGCGAGTTATTAGTATCAAACCAAGCACCCAGCATCCCACTTGGGCTCGCTGGACATGGGCTCAGGTGTGGCTTCCGGAGGCGTTCCACTCTGGCGGTGACAAGCCGGTTTGGCAGTGGTTAGAGAGTCACCCATATGCGCCTGATCTATTGTCAGAGGGAGCATCCGGCAACTTCTCCATTGATGGTATTGCTCTCGGCATTGGATCCCTTCTTCGAGATCTGGAGGCAATGCAGTTCTCTGATGAGTTTCACCCACCAGAGCACGTCGCTCACAGCAATGTCGGCTTTGGCGTTGTCAGGTCAATCATTCATCCGGCACTTGACAACTTCTTAAAGATTATAAAGGACCACAACAGCAGTGTAAGTGATCACCAACTGTCATTGTTGGTACTGAGACCCAGCGTTTCTGGTCTAGATTGCTACCGATGACAGTCAAGGGCTGCCGGAACCGGTAGCTCCACCAAGCACCAGTACAGAACAGCAAGGCAAACGACATCGTAAGGTCAGAGGTAGCGATGACTCAGATGCCGATGCCCGCACCCCCAATCGTCAGAAAGTAGGCCCAAAAATCGCCGGTGTGCCCCCCCAGGCTAGACGCTCAGGAAGAGTTACACGGCCTACAGAACGGGCAATGGCAACATAGTAAGTCGGGACTCTCTCAATATTTCTAGAGTACTAAATACATGCAATAGGGAGAGTGTGCTGCACTGCACTGTGAGCTTGATGCCAGAGAGCTGCCAGTGCTGGGATCCAGGCATGAGAGTGTTCCTCTTGCCTGGTCGTGAACGCTCTCTTGCTCTAATCTTGGACTTCGGCCATTGTGCCACTACTATATCTCGTCTCCCCATTCCTTTCCATCTTGTTGTTATGACACTGCCTCAATTTCTGTCCCATGACCTTAAATCTTGACAACTCGTTGATACTCTTTTTGATGCCTTGTGTTATTGTTCGGTCCAGGACTCATATTTTATCGTACAAGGCCTAGTGTTGCTGCACCCAGTGTTGATGTAGATAAACCCAATTGTTTTCGAAACCATCAGACTGTCCATTCTTATTTGTGCTCTCAAAGTTCGTCTCTAACTGGACTTAACCTCACAGCACGTGCTCTTCCATGTGATGCGTTACATAATCTCGTTACATTCGTTCGACACTAGAGTAACGCAAGGAGTAACATATCAGTGGGGAAGGAAGGATAGCTAAAGTAGCTGCCCCGTGCAATCACACTTTTGCTACATATTGAAAACCAGACATGTGATTGACAAACTCAGTTAAAACAAGAGAAAACAAGTAAAACAGAAATGTCTGTCAAAGTAACGCCTGCAGCCAGCTACAGACCACCCTCCTCGAGCCGCTGATCGACCTCCTTCTTCCATTCCTCGAATTTCTTCATCTTCCCCTCCAGCACTGCAATCCTGGCCGCGTTGTTCCGCCCGTCGTCGCTTGATTGTGACAGAGTGGTAGGGGAGGGCTGCCGACGAGGCTGCCGAAACTTTGATCCGAACTTCGGGACCTCAATATAGAAGGAGGCGGGGGAGGAGGCAGAGCCAGGCTGTGTGGCAGGGGAATCAGCATGGGACGACCCACCACTTTCCAGGGTCATTCCATGCAGGGGTCGTTCGAGGACGCTTGAGGGCGATAGGTTGGACCCCGATGCCGTAGGCTGTGACTGAAGATGTTCGGGCGAATGGTCCTCGGCCACGCCGCCCTCCTTACCAGCTTGGTTCAGCTTCTTTTCATACTGCTGGAAACGAAAGTCGTATAAGTCCTCTTCAGTGAACTTGATCCGTATGGCCTTGCCGGTTTCTGGGTCGTGGGGCATCAAGGTGCACTTGGCTTTGTCAGCCTGGCACCGGTCGCAGGGTCGAGTAGGCCATGTCTTGCAGACAAGGCCCTTAGTAGCGCATCTATCACACTGTAATCCTGATATTTAGGCTGTACGTTGATAGGATAAATATTAGTACGCACCTCAAACTTAATCCGGGGGAGAGTTTTGCGGGCTTTGCTGGCTTTGCTGGCTTTGCGGGACTGCAGTGGCGAGTCCTGGGCAAGACGCTTTGAGGACTTGTTGGAGGCAGGTGCTTCGGCAGCCTTTCGCTTCTTGGGCTGCTGGGAGGCGGTCTGATAAACATGGAGAAAATGAAAGGAAAAGGTATACTCACCTTGACGCTGACCTGTTCAGCCACTTCCTCCATCTCCACGTCATCGCCCTCTGCAGATTGACTGCCAGTGTGCTGTTTTCCAAGAAGGAGTTTGACGGTTGCGAGCTTTGGCTTGGCAGCCACTGGCAGTCCCTCAGACACTGCCGACTCCTCGGGTGTTGTCGGTTCCTGGGGAGCTGCTGGCTCCTCTGGCGCCGGTGGCTCCTCTGGCACTGGTAGCTCCTCCAGCACCAGTAGCTCCTCCAGCACCGGTAGCTCCTCCAGCACCGGTAGCTCCTCCGGCACTGGCAGCTCCTCTGGCACCGGTGGCCCCTCCGGCGCTGGCTCCTCTAGCGCTGGCTCCTCTAGCGCTGGCTCCCCCTCTGGCACCGGCGGCTCCTTAGGCGATTCCAGTGGATTGGGCATCTCCGATTGGAGAGACCGTGCCACTTGGTATGCAATGTAAAATGTGAAATGGATGATTGAGAAATGAGCTCACCAATGTCCTCCCACCAGCGGTCCTCCCTTGAAGGGAGGAAAGAATCGAGACCAGGGAAAACTACCGAGGCATCGTGGTACTTGTGCCTCCACAGCTGGGGATGGTTTGGTGCGATAAGGGAAAAGTCTTCATTGGATTGAAGAACAATGGTGAGTGCCGCGAGTATCGGGTGCAAAGTTGGTGCCTCCTTCTTCGGGTGCTGGTCCTTGGCCTGATGAAACGCCAATATCGATTGGGCCTAATTAAAAATGGAGATGAGATCAACAAAGCGCCTAAAAAATGGATTTACCTTCTCATGCATGAACTGTTTTTTCCACAGCTCTTTATCGGTATGCTCTTTGACAGAGCTATATGCCTTAACGGCAGCTTCAACACGGGAGGCAATCTGGAGGAGGGAGGACATGTTTTGATTGGAAAGGATGGAAGGTCGAGTTGGTAGAAAATGGAGTTGAAGCTTTCGTAACTGACACGCATGTTGCCGAATTTGAGATATGACTAAGCAACCAATTTCTGAGTCGTTTGCCCAACTTTCAAAGACATTATCCCGCACTCCTAGACATATCGCCTTCACTTTATGGCTCAGTCTAACTCTTCACTTGCTTGTGACACCGAGCTCGGGCATAAGAAGGCTACTGATCAGCCAGGAGGCGAGGACTTTGGGTTTGACGCCCTGCCACTGGAGCTGCCGCCACCAATTCCTTCTGATACTGCCGCACTTCCCGGAGGTGAGGATTTCGGATTTGATGACTGCCCACCCCTCCAATCCCTGTCTGGGATGGATGTTGCACCACCCAGTGGGAAGGACGACTTTGGAATGGATGCCCCGATTCTGCCCCAGGCACTTCATTCGGCAGGAATCAGTGCAGCGCAACTGCCTGGTGCTGGGGGCGAGGAGGATTTTGGAATGGATGACCCTCTGCCACCTGATGGAAGTGGGGGATACGAGGATTTCAGAATGGATGACCCTTCGCCACCTGATCCTCACGTTCGTGGTGCGTCTCACATTCACTGGTTGTGATACCGATCTGACTCTATGTGCGAAGTTTGGAATTGGGGTATGATGGCCCCACCACCAAGGGATACTCAGCAGAGTTCAGAGGCACAGGATACTCCTGAAATCGTGAGTTTTGGCATCAGCCAGCTGGGATATCATATATTAACAATCTGCCGAAACTAGCAACAAGACGGCGAAAGACGCCGTGAGTACCAAACTCGTGCGGCAGCCCTACGTGCCGAGGCCAACAAGATCCGGCAGCTCTATTCAGAACTCAGGCAGGTTTATGGTGGGGATTCAGAATTAACCGACTCGGTAGAAGAGATGGTGGTTGAACTTGAATTGGACAAATACCAGTAGGGAAATCTAGTGTGCTATGTGGATAGTCAAAAGAAATGTTTAGAGCCCGTCCAGCTGTGAAATGGTCACTTTTGGCAACAGCCAAATGTGAGAAATTCTCATTGGTGCCGGCCGGTACTAGCAATGGGGGTGTCCAGCTTGACCGTTTCAGCCAAAAGGTGACCACAGTTGCAAGTGACCGCCTGCCAAAGGTGAGAAAACAACTCTAAAGTTATTTCTCACCTCTTTCTCTGTCTCAGTCGCAGCGATGTGACACAGGTCATGTATTATATAATATTGGTAACATTATGTATGCGATTTATACAATGCCATCACTGGCAAAAAATAATAACACGGCATATGACCTGGGTCAGGGTCTCAAGTTGAGAGGTTGACTGGTCGTGCAGGCCTCTGTGCTGCAGGGAACTTCGTACAGGTATCCACCATTGTTGGGGACGTACCACTTTCAAATAACAAGGGCCGCTCATAGGTGCAGCACACTCAGGAGTGCGAAAGGTGAACCCACTTTGGCACCACAGTGACTGGCGATGCAATGTATCGTGCACACAGCCGCGCTTCACGAAACGTCACTGCACTGATTGACTCAGTCGGTCATGCATCATTCTTGAGTTGCTAAGGGTGTGCTGAATGTGGCGTGCTCAGGAATGTAGACAATGGGCTACATGAGCTTTCTGAGATACGAGGCCCAGGGGAGTGTCTCTCTGTTCTGAAAGTTGTAAATACAGTAAATATATACTCAGTAGAAGAAGGGATGTAGGGTATGCTAGGATAGACATAAGGGGCAACTGAGTGATGTTGCAAATCGGCATCAGAAATGTAGTGTGGTGGGGACTGAGAAATGTCACGCTAAGTCTTGCAACCACTTTGCAGCCAGACTAGCGTTCGGGAACACAACTGAGTTCTTTTGTAGTCGTACGGCAGCTCTTTCTTCCACCCTGACAAAAGAGGTCACATGAAACCTGCTTTCCAGAGAGGTATTGAGCCAGTTTAAGGGAATTGGCAGCACTTACCTAGAGATTTTCTAAGGCCCCATAAGTTGGAAGGGGTACCAAGGCACATTCCAGAATATCCACAGAGTGTCTGAGCAGAAATTTGGGCCATTTGAAAGCACCACCAGTCTGTCTGAGGGTCATCTCCAGACGACTCAGAAGCAATGATAGTACCACTGGGCCCATTTGAAGCAAAGGGCAACATCTCCAGTTGAATGCTGGGCCAATTGAGGGCCATCGGTAGCCTCGCCGAAGAGTAACCCTGGGCCCACCTGAAGCCAACGGCAGTATCTGCCGGTTGAATGCTGGGCCCATCAAGCACCATCGGTAGCACAACTCAGAAGTGACACTGGGCCCACTGGAAGAATTCGGCAGGATCTTTCAGGTGAATGCTGGGCCCATTGAGCACCATCGGTAGCACACTCAGATGTGACACTGGGCCCATTGAGCACCATCAGTAGTACAACTCAGAAGTGACACTGGGCCCATTTGCAGAATTTGGCAGGATCTGCCAGGTGAACGCTGGGCCCATTGAGCACTATCAGTAGCAAACTCGATGTGATACTGGGCCCATTTGAAGAATTCGGCAGGATCTGCCCAGGTGAATGCTGGGCCCATTGAGCACCATCGGTAACACAGCCCAGAAGTGACACTGGGCCCACTTGAAGACTTCGGCAGGATCTGCCAGGTGAATATTGGGCCCATTGAGCACTATCGGTAGCAACATTCGGATGTGACATGCCAGGTGAATGCTGGGCCCATTGAGCACCATCGGTAGCAAACTCGGATGTGACACTGGGCCCATTGGAAGAATTCGGCAGGATCTGCCAGGTGAATGCTGGGCCCATTGAGCACCATCGGTAGCAAACTCAGATGTGACATGGGCCCATTGAAGAATTCGGCAGGATCTGCCAGGTGAATGCTGGGCCCATTGAGCACCATCGGTAACACAGCCCAGAAGTGAACTGGGCCCACTGAAGACTTCGGCAGGATTGCCAGGTGAATGTTGGGCCCATTGAGCACTATCCGGTAGCAACATTTGAGATGTGACAATGGGCATGGTGAAGAATTCGGCCCAGGACTTCCAGGTGACAATGCTGGGCCATTGAGCATAGGCTTAACACAGCACAAGTGACACTGGGCCCATTTGAAAAGATTCGGCAGGATCTGCCAGGTGAATGCTGGGCCCATTGAGTACCATCGGTAGCATTCAGATGTGACACTGGGCCCATTTGAAAATTCGGCAGGATCTGCCAGGTGAATGTGGGCCCATTGAGTACCATCGGTAGCAAACTCAGATGTGACACTGGGCCCATTTGAAGAATTCGGCAGGATCTGCCAGGTGAATGCTGGGCCATTGAGCACCATCGGTAGCAAAACACGGATGTGACACTGGGCCATTTGAAGACTTCGGCAGGATCTGCCAGGTGAATGCTGGGCCCATTGAGCACCATCGGTAGAAAACTCGGATGTGACACTGGGCCCATTTGAAGAATTCGGCAGGATCTGCCAGGTGAATGCTGGGCCCATTGAGTACACCATCGGTAGCAAAATAGGATGTGACACTGGGCCCATTTGAAGAATTCGGCAGGATCTGCAGGTGATGCTGGGCCCATTGAGCACCATCGGTAGCAAAACTCGGATGTGACACTGGGCCCATTTGAAGAATTCGGCAGGATGCCAGGTGAATGCTGGGCCCATTGAGCACCATCGG
>JAKELI010001162.1:0-11540 GCA_021525025.1 Lactarius hengduanensis
CTGTTTGGCTCCCCTGTGCGTCCCCTGGATGTCCCATTTGGTGTGGATCGCGGCATGGTCGGAACCCACTGCCGCGAAGTCCGTTTCGGGGACGTCCAAGGCGAGTCGGGTGACCACGGCGAGGTTAAACCAGACCAGGTCCAGCATACTCGACCGCTGGCCCGAATCGCCTCTCCGCGTAATAGTGCCCGGCGGCGAGGCGAGCTCGAATGTCTGGCCGGAGGCCCACGACACAAACTCAGCGCTACGCGGCGAGGGTGACCAGCCCCTGAGTCGACCAGTGCGGGTGGTGGAGGTTGAAGTCCCCAACTAGCATCGTGGGGACGGTGGGGTCTAGATCAAGTTTGAGGAGGGTGGTTAGTGCGGATGGGTCGTCAGTGTCGTTATAGAAGTTGATGACGCGTAATGTAAACGTGTGTACTCGTATGTCGACTATCATAATACAGTTATGTGCGACAAGGTCTGTTCGTGGAATAACTTTAGCGGGGTGTAGGCGACGTTTGGAGGCAGTTCTGCTATACCGTCTATTGTAAATCATTACCTTAGCCCGCTTGTCGGGCGTAAGGAGGGAGGGGTATAGTAGGTTCCAGTTCAGGTGGCTCGCTCCCCCGAGCACATCGACACCATCCCTGGATTTGTCCGAGCGCGCGGTACCTATGGTGGCGAACCACGGTTCCTGTACGCACAAAATATCGCTGTCTTCGTTTGTCTGGAGGAGGGCGTGTGTAGCACCATTCATGCGTCGCATGTTCACCGATGTGATGGTCGTATTATGCATGAGGGGAAGGGTTGTTGGGGTGGGTCATGATCATGTTGGTGCATAGGGCGGTCCAGATTTCGTCGGCATTGCCGAGGTTGAAGAAGAGGCCCTCGAACGCGTCTGCGGTGGCTATTTGCACGTCCTCGGTGATGCGCATAGCCTCGTGTCCCAACTGGGCCGTCCTATAGGATATGATACCGGCGATGACTGCTAGTTTACCTTTGCGGTCATCGTCCTCCTTGTATAGTTTATCCATTTCTTCCTGTGTCGGTTCCACCGCGTCGTCCCCGATGAAGAGCCCCTCCTCGTGGGTTGGGAAGGATTGGCCGGGGTGAAGTGAAGCGATGGTGAAGTAGAACGGGGAGACATGTCCCCACTTCTCTTCGAAGTTTTCTAGCGCCAGGCGGCCTTCTGAGATGGTCTTGCCGCGTACTATGCGGTCGACCGACTGTTTGACGGTGAGTGGGAGGCCATACTTGATAGCAAACCGCGCGTGGAAAGAGAATAGCGCAGAGTGGTGCTCGTCCACGCGCGATCCTTCCCATTCCTCGTTAAGGAGGGCGAGGTCTTCGCTTCGCTCCGGTTCCTCCTTGGCGCAATGGTTTTCAAAGGCTTTGGTGGTGGCGGTGGCGTCTGCCAGGTGGGTGGCATTGATGACCGCAGCTTCGTCGAGAGTGGGTGGTGTGGGTCTCTTGCCTTTGCTGGGCTTGCCTGCTAGTCTGGCTGGGATCGGGGCAGTGACCCGCGCAGATGAGCCCGGGACGTTGGCGTTTTGTGCCATCATCGCCTCCTTGGCCCGTGATTTCGCGCGGGATTTCCTGCTAGTCCTTCCCCCGACTAGCGTGAATGGAGCCTCGTCGGGTCGGGTAGCTTCGCGCGTCAACTCCTTGGCAGAGGTAGCTGAGGCCGGTTGGGCTTGTGTAGGGGAGGTCAGGGGGGTAGATTTGGTCGCGAGTGGGGGGGGCGTAAACCCCTTCCGAAGGAGGCAGGCGGCCGACCGGGTCCCATGTCGTCCTTTGCAGTTCAAACATGGGAAGAGGCAGCGGCACTGGCCTACCTTGTCGTGGACGTTGGTGCAGAAGGCCGAGTGCTCATCGGTATGGTGGCTGCCGCCGCAGCGAGCGCAGCGGATGCCTGAGGTGCCAAGGGGGCAAGCTGTAGAGTCGGTGTGGTGTCCTATTGCGTGACACCTGCCGCACATGACGATTACCGGGGTGTCGCCCGTGACGACGAATCTAACCTGGCAGCCGAACATGAACACGCCGTTGGTGATGATGCGTTCTGTAAGGGCGCCGGATTCGTCAACATAGGCCAGTTTGACCGACGATTCCGCTTTGTTTGCGAGGCTGTGAACATTGCCCTGCCAGTGCGGCGTGATGCAAAAGATTGCGTCCTCGAAAGCCTTGTTGCGGAGGAGCTCCGCCTTGAGGGCTTCCGGGGAGTGGACGACGCCTTGGTTGTTCGTGGTTTTGACCTGGCGACAGTACGCGTAAGTCCAGCCATCGTTGGGGACGATATAGCCACAGTGGAGGGGTGTCAGGAGTCGTTCGCGGTATGGGAAAATGTCCGCGAACGGCACCTTGCCCTGGAAAGAGAATATGAAGTTGTGCGCCGGGGTATTGTTGGTGCCCCAGCGGCCGCTCATGAGGCGGAGACCGGCCGGTGCGACTTTCTCCAGGTTCTGACGGACATCGCTAACGATGGACGCAGGGGAGGTCCCATATAGGGCGGCCTCCATGCTCTGGTCCTCCAAACCGCCTTCGCGGAGGACGGTGACTTCTGTGACATCGGCCTTTGACTTCCGCGCGACGGCTTCAGGGCGAGACTTGCCCTGACCGCTGCGTCCGAGGTGGGTGAGGACGTTCTTATTGACGGTCGCCGCGTTATTGTTCGCAGCGGCCGTCCCCTGGTTGACGATGTTGGCCCAGGAGGCCGGCATGGTAGCCGATGGCTTGGGTTTGCTGTTGACATTGGCCACCAGCCGTACTCTCTGAGTAGCACCCTCGGTGGAGACTTCCTCGACCGGGTGGGCTTCCACAGGGTCATCAACCTGGGCCGCATGGGCCAAGGTCTCGTCCAGTGCGTTGGCCTTGACGGTACTCGCAGCTGCGGGGGTGGGAGGGGCTGCCCCCGCCTCCGTTCCCTTGGCTGTTTTCCCTCCCTTAGAGGAGATGGGCACTCGGGGAGCGAGGATGTCTGAGATAGTCTGGTCCTGCTGGTCCAGGCGTTTCTCAAACTTCAACTCCATTCCCTCGAGGCGGGATATGACGCTCTGGAGCATCCGCAGCATCGTGCGATTCGCGTCGGCATCCCCACCGGGTGGGGGACGGACGGGTTCGACGACGTTGCTGGGGGTGTACGGCAGAGGCGCCGGGAGAGGGTCCGTAGCCGGAACCCTAGTCGCCGAGACAAGGGGAACCGCTTGCGGTGCCGCGTCGTGGTCACGCGGCGGGGGGACAATGTTTAACACGGTACTTGTCGAGGCACCGGTATCGCGTAGGTGCGCGTGCATCGAAGCCTCTGAACCTGGATTGGTGATGGATAGCTTGTCCGCCCTGGTCGTCGAGCGCCGTGATCTTATCCTCAGTGGTGCACTCCTCCATCGGGGAAGAGGACGATGCGAGGGCGAAGAGGGGCGGCGTCGGCAGTGGGGGGGACATGTCATCGTCCTTGTGACGCTTGGTCCTAACTGGCGTGGGAGTCACGTTCGGGTCTACCTGGGGCGCGACGGCGTGGTCTGGGGTGGTGGGCTGTGGAGTCTCGTATTCGAGGGGCGAGCTCCGGTAGGTCGGCGAGGGCGGGCAGGACACGACATCGGGAGCGAAGGTCTCCGCGATTACGGTCCCTCCGACTTTGAGTTCCTCGACCGTGGGGATGATGATGGTCGGTTTAGCGGGGTCTATTGGGATCAGCGAGAATCCGAGGCGGTTAGCCATACCTCTTAGCACTCCTAGTTCCCTAGCACTGTTATACAGTCGTTTCCACATCTTCAGGTTGTCGTGGAGGACTTCTTTGTGGAGTTGAATAGAGTCGTGGCCTTCCCTGTTGAGCTGGTCTATGGTTTCATCAATTTGTCGAGACGCGTCATCTTGTCGGGCGCGCTTGATGACTGCGACGGCCTCCTGGTCGGCCGCCATCCAGCTGTTGAGTTCCGCTTCCTCTCGGAGGCGGAAAGCGGCCCGTTCTTCGTTAATCTGGGCGCTTAGCGAGGTTTTGAAGGCGTTGATCTCGTCCTCTGCGTCGCGTTGATGCTTGGCGATGGTGTCCTTCTTCAGCTTCTCGCGGTAAGCTGGGCCGACCCATGTTGATTCGTCGTTGGCGAGACTGTCCACCACCGAGTTGTGGATGCGTTTCAGTTCGCGGTTGGCTCTGACACTTACTTCCGCCCTGATGGCGGGTTCCGTGTCCCGTAGGACTTGGGACCGCATGGGGGCCACTGCTGGGGGGTTCAGTGGGGCGAGGCCCGGGTTGAGACGGTGGACTTCGGCCACCATTGCTTTCCCGAACTCGTGACCGTACACCTCACGCCACTCGTCGAGGTTCTCCAGTGCCTCTTTGTTTAGGACAAGGGATATCGAGGCTCTAACTTCCTCCGCTAGGACTTTCATCCCAGCAGGGTCGTTTCTCATCTCGGACTCAGCCTCCTTTAGAAGCTTATCCTTGACTCGGGCTTTCGCCTGGCCCCTTGTGAGGGGGGCGTCTTCCTCTAACACCGGGTCGGTGATCAGGTTGGCCAGGTCGCTGTATCGGCTGCGCCTGCCGACCTGGTTTGCGCGCTTCGCGAGGAAGAAGATGAGGTCGTCCAGACGCTTGGCGTAATCTGGGCGGTCCTTGTCCGGGTGATTCTTAAGGTTATCAAACAAAACTGCGATCTGCTGGGCCATGATCATCAATGCGCCTCCCTCCGTCAGAGGTCGGTCAATGATGGGGCCCATTGGAAAGGCGTCGGGGGTATGGTTGAGCGCTACGCTGCCGTTGCGAAGATACGCGGGCGAGCGCAGGGTGCCCCGGATTATGGCGCTGAGGACAGCCATGGACAGCCTCGTCCAGGACTGAGGGGGGAGGCCGGCGAAGGCTAGTTCGCCCTCGTGTCGCGCCACCCCTCCATCCAGAGCAAGAATGACAATTGATACGCACTTGTGGAAGTTGTTTAACTCGACTGGGAGGTCATGGTCCTGCCTCAGCGGGAGAGGGGACTTTGAGGGTGTAGCCTCCATAGCTAGAGGATGCCGCGGTCTGGTCCGGATTGGGGTTCGGACCCGAACCGCACGGACCGCACCCGAGGTCCGGTTCAGGTTCGGGTCCGGTTCGCCACCCTGGTAGAAGGTCCGGTTCGGGGTTCGCCATTGACCGAAATTGACTGAACCCGGTCTGGACCGAACCGCACCCGAACCTCACATGAGCCTACATTTCTCGAACGAAAACTTATTATCATAATAGTAGTAGCAATACGACAAATCATAATGTAGTGATAGTAATACAGATCTAATCTAAGACATAACAGCAGTAGCATCGCATAGGCTGGCCGCGATGATGAATGCGGCTGTGGCGAACTCGTGTTGCTGTCGGTGTTGCTGTCAGTGGACGGGGGTATAGAGGTCGTAAGATTGGAGGGTGGCGCGCCAGGCGTAGGGCTGCTGGGGCATGTCAGCGAGCGAGTTGTTGCGCCATATTACGCTATTTTCAAGCTGTCAGGTTCGGGCACGGTCTACGAAGGTTATTTGGACAGCGTACCTTCGCTGAAGCTGTCAGAAAGCAGCGCCTCCGTAGCCTGGGCCTCGGGGAACGTTGGGTGTTGGAGGGGTGGTGTCGGGCGTCGGGCGTGATCAGGAAATGAGTTGTTGCGCCGTACTGTGCTGTTTTCAAGCTGTCGGTATCGGTGTAGGTGAGTATTCAGACGCGGAGGTCTCCAACGTCACTATCCACCGACCTTGCCGCCTGACGGTCCTGGCTGTGGATCGAGGGCACGCCTCTCCCCTGGGGCGGAGTTCTAAGTTCACCCGAGTTCAACTAGTGTTCAACTGAGACCACAACTAGAAGTTCAACACTTACAGTACCTCCATGGATCCAACGAAACCGTTCAGGGATGCGTGTACCCCAAACGGTGGCCTCAAGGAGGCACATGAGATGGATTGGCCCGATGACCCAGATGACATTACCCCGGTATCCAATCGTAAGCAATGCTTCTTCGAACGTGCTTCTCGAACTCACCTTGATTAGGCAAGAGCGCCCCATCTCAGCGACCTAGTGGCCCCCTACCCAAACCACTTTGAGAGTGTTTGGCATCACTGCAACGGGTCAGCGCTCTGCAGATGACGAACCTGTGGGCAGTGCTACCGGGTTGGACAACCGACGGCCGAACCGCATTCGAAAACCTACGGAAAAGGTCAAGGAGGCTCTCGCCAGGGGTAGCGCGCAGTCAGTGAAGAAAAAAAGAAGCGCAGTTGTACTCACCTCAGAGACTGAAGACGACGCACAACCACCCAAAAAAAGGAAAAACAAAAACAAAAAGGATGCCGAAGATGTCAGCCTCATCGAGGAACCCCGCAAAACATCGAAAAGTCATTTATTTTCACGTGCATCTGAGGAATCTCAAGACAGTCGTGTCAATAAAACCTCTAATTCGGATGATTTGGGTAATGTGTCAATGGGGGAGGACGATGCTGTCGGATGCGAAGGGAGGTGCGTCGGATGCGAAGGGAGATGCGTCAGATGCCAGTGAGGAATGGCAGTACTCGCAGCTGGAGAAAATGACTACAAATGACGCAAAAGTAAGTGAGCTTTCTCCCTAGAGCGCTTCGACTCACCTTAGAATGCGTACAGAGTTTAAAAAAGGCCAACCTACGCTCAAGTACCGGGGGAATATAAAACTCGCTGACCTGATAGGGATATTCAAAGATGACAAACATCCTAAAAGTAACAGGGACGCGCGATGGTGTCGGTTGTGCAAGATCTGGCTGTCAGGAAATGTTTTGACATGCCGTACGCATATCATCAGGTAAAGTCATGCATCGAAGAGGTAGTATCAATAACTGATGATGGATGCAGACAATGGAACACTCACGGAGAGTCGTACTTGACCGGATGCCAACGCGAAGACGTCGAGCCGAATGAGCGAGTCATGAGTGCCGTGAGAGAAGTAACACCGGGAACGAAATCCCAGGAGCAAGGAACACTGGAAGGATGGTCCGCAGTCAAAGTGCCACAGTGGACGAAGGATGGGCTGAGGGAAACACATCGTTGAATTGGTGGTGGTCAACGACCAAGTGAGCGAAAAGGCCATATACGTGACAATGACTCAACGTACTCAACTCGTGACACGCAGGCCTTTTCCCTCGGGACTGTCCGGTATTCCGTCGACTGCTTACGTTTCAACGTCCTGGTACCAAGGACAGTGATATCCCCCACCGCACGAGCATTGCCAAGGCTGTCCATGAAAAGGCCCTCAAGGTCAAGGATATCTTGAACGACCTCTTTGCGGTGAGCGTGGTTTACGATTTTCCCTAGCGCTCGAGCTCACATGTCCGCACTAGAGCACACCTGGAGAAGTGTCAGTGACGTTGGATGGCTGGTCGTCATTAGCCCGTGACCCGTACCTTGGAGTTACCGTACACTGGGTCCATAGCACCCTGCGAATCTCCTACTGAATGGAGTCTTCGTACATTGCTGCTCGCGTTTCGAGAGGTTAAAGGTAACCACTCTGGTGAAAACCTTGCGAAGGTGGTAATGGAGATCTTCACGGCGGCAGGGTTGACGTCCAAGGTAGGTGTCCCATCCTAACAAAGCTTCGATTCTGATTGAGTTGGGGGTAGATTGGTTGGATTACTTCGGACAACGTCACCTCCAACGACAAGATGATGACGCATCTTGAAGGTAAGTTGGACACAATTGAACACGAGTGGAATGCGTCGGATCGACGCGTGAGGTATGTGGGCACTCTGGCACTGAATTTCGGAATAACTGTTGACGCTGCGCAGGTGCCTTGCACATATTGTGCACCTCGCAGCCAAGCACATCGTTCAAGCGTTCACTCGAGATGGCCCAACGATGGAGTCGGAAATCCCAATCGGTGAGTTGCAGGCAGACGGAGATTCTAGCAACGGGTGGCGCGGGAGACAACGACGACTCAGAGACTTCATATGCGCCTGGTGACTCCCTTGGAAAATTATGGGCCCTCATAAATCAAGTGTGCAACCACTCTGATTGATAAGAGCGAAAGCTGATAGAACTCAGGTTCGACTTTCCCCACAGGCGACGACCTTCTTCTTCAAGTGTTGTGTCGAGGAAAAAGCGCCCCGTCTCGAACTCATAAAGTACATCCGGACACGCTGGTCCTCGATGTACGATTTACTCGAGCGCGCGTTCTTGTTGCAATTGGTATCCGTATTCTCCCTGGCACTGTCCTATTTCCCTTGTCATAACCATCACATAGGGCATCATGAAGTTCGTTCAGCTCGCCGATGATTGTGCACAAGTCCCCAAGCTACAGAAGAAGAAATACGCCGACTACAAGCTCACCGCCGACGAGTGGAGTAATCTGGACCTACTCCGTCAAATACTCAGTGTACGAACGTTCACCCAAGTGTTAGGCACAGTTTGTCTACTAATCCTTAAATGCAGCACCCCGCTCAAGCTCAACAACAGTTTTCTTCCGAGCGCGTTCCCACAGTTTCCCGCGTATTTCCGACAATCGAGTTCTTACTTACATCGTTGGAAGCTGCTGAGAGAGACCCGACTTTCCAGCCTATCCGTCATGCCATAACGGCTGGCGTCTTGAATCTCTCAAAGTGGTATCAGAGGCTTGATGCATGTAATGTATACGTAGTGTGCAACGGTACGTGCGTCGACTAATATGGTACACATAGCACGCTAATCTACTTAACAGTTCTCGATCCGAACATCAAACTAGGGTATATCAGGAAGAACTGGGGCCCTGGTTTTGTCGAGCGTACCAAGCGGATCCTTGATGCAATCGTGAGTCCCGAGTCCTTCATTGTTTCGATTATTCGAATACTTAGTACTCGACCCAGTTTGATAAATATGATCAAGCTGCTCAAGGCAGTAGCGGAGACGTTGTCGTCCCATCTTCGAAGCCAGGTAAGTACTATAAAACCTCTGAATAACTCGCCCTGACATAGACCTAGCAATGAACGACAATGTAGGCTACGGATGTAACTGGGTGCAGCTGTCGCTCGACGACGACGACGACGACCAACGTACTCATGAACCTCGCAAAGAACTCAATGACTATCTAGAATCTAAACGTGAGGTACCGAAGGGAGGAGTTGTCGAATGGTGGGGTGTATGTATATTGCTTATTGTTAAGTCGTCCGTCTCACTGATTGTTGCTCCACGTCAGCATAATTCCGCCCGTTACCCTACTCTCTCCCTCATCGCGCGAGATTATCTCGCAATTCAGGGGTCGTCTGTTGCCTCAGAACGTGCTTTCTCGAGCGGTCGGCTCACCGGGACCTACATACGCAATCGACTCAAGACAGACACATTTGAGGCGCTTCAAATCGTCAAAAGCGCCTTTCGGAATGGCATTCTCAATGCTAGTGAAGAAGCCGCAGCTTACGTGGCAACGGAATGGGACATCGGTGGTGTTATTGACGCAGAAGATTCTTTAGACTCTATTTAGATGTTGTAGTTGTTCCGTTAGTTGCTCCGGTTGTAGGGTTTGTAAACCGGCACAGAACGCGTTCAAAACGAACACTAGTTTACCATCAGTTGAGACAGTTGACTATATCACAAAGCGATGGACGACCAGTGCGTCCCGGTACTCTGTCCGAATCGTGGTCTGACAAAATAAGCCAGAGTGGCACGGGTGGTGCGCCTGACTCACAACTGACATGTACTGATACCCGGCACGATTCCACCACGTGGAATATTTTACCTGCCACGTCTTCGCTCTAATCTCGTTACAACGCTAGAACCTCAAAACAACATCGATGAACAGGAACTATTCAACCTACTCGTTCTACACCGGCAAAGTGGGCACACTTCCTTCTCTGTGCGTGCGGAAGTTTTTGCTGAGGACAGAGCTGTTCTCTTTCAGTCTTATCCCCTCCACGCCCCGAGTGCAAGGTCCGTGGATAGCGACACTGGAGACCTCCACGTCTGAATATTTGCCTACACCGATACCGAATATTTCTTAGCTGATACGAGGCGTCTTCTGACTGCCCTAGTGAAGGTACGCTGTTCAACATAACCTTCGTGGACCGTGCTCAAACCTGACAGGCTGTCACAGCCTGAAGTCTCGACGCTACCCTTTGGTCTTACCCCCTTACGATCTGGGCTTCGTTCGTCGAACACTGACACCGACACTGAACGTCTCCCGGGCTACTACAGAGGCGTCTTCTGACAGCCTCTGTGAAGGTATGTTTTGTTCAAATGACCTTCATGGACCGTGCCCGAATCTGACAGCGTAATACGGCGCAATAACTTATACTTGACTCTACCCTTTGGTCTCACCACCACGCCCCAAGCATGGCCCGCCGATGCCAACACCGATGCCGACAGCGAACGTCCCCTGTGGCCCGGGTCAGGCTACTATGGAGTCGCCTTCTGACAGCCCCAGCGAAGGTACGTTCTGTATAAATGTCCTCCGTGGACCGTGCCCGGGCCTGACAGCTTGAAAACAGTGTGATACAGCGCAACAACTCGCTTCCTGCTCATGCCTTACGTCCCGACCTTACCCTTCGGTCTTACCACCTCCACACCTGAGCACGATCTGCCCACACCAACGCCGACACCGACACCGACACCGACACCGATACCGAACGTCGGGTGGACATGCGTGCCGACTCGCGGTCATGGGCCCTCTGGCGTGCCGCCTGGCCAGAACGAAACGGAATGCGGGCCTGCAGCTCGAAGATTCGAAGCAGGTTGGGTGGACGTGCGCGCCGACTCACGGTTATGGGGCCCACGGCGTGGTGGAACAAGTACCCGTAACTGTAGGCCCGGGTATGGGTCTAGAGCGGGGTGTATGTCGACAGAGTAGCTGTAGAACTTCTGTAATGTTTTTTTTAGAATTTTAGAATTTTTTAGAATTTTCATGCAGGTTCGGGGTTCAGTTCGGGGTTCAGGCGTGTCTGAGCCCGAACCGGACCTGAACCGGACCGGACCTCAGAGAGGTTCAGGTTCGGCCTGAGAGCCCGAACCGGACCCTGGGTCCGGTTCGGGGTTCGGAAAAAAATGGCCTCCGAACCGGACCGCACCGGACCGCGGCAACCCTAGACTTGCACCTTGATGCATTGACGACACATTCGGGCAATTCCTGTTCAAACCCAACCGCGACGTCGAGGAAATAAGAAGGCACACCTTGAACGCCGCATACATACATATGGCCATACAGCGATTTTGGCCTACTTCCATTAGTACACAACCTGATGATCAACGTACGCCGCCGGCGTAAGAACAGATCCTCGGGCCAGGACCATCCAGTTACAGGGTAATGCGATTTAATACTGATAACGAGTCACTCCGTTCTCCGAATCTTCGAGTCTGCAACCCTGGACTCCGCCACGGTCACCACCATCATCAGCCTGGTAGATGGATGTGGACGGTGCCCACCACCGGACCCCAAATATGATTATGATCAATTGGACGGAAAGTATTTATTTCAAAACGTAACCAAGTACTGTAATAAAAAAGATTGAAAAAAAAAAAAAAGAAAACGAAAACGAAAACGAAAACGAAAAGTCCCACCTCGGTCACAGACGAACAGCCTCGTTACCAGTCCGCCCGCACGCGATTTACTACGATAATTGTTGGATAC
>JAKELI010001163.1:0-11492 GCA_021525025.1 Lactarius hengduanensis
TTTACAGTACATTGTCAGTAGATACACAGCTAGATAATATCAGTCGGTTGCAGTAAAGACTGGTTTCAACCGGTCTTTACTCGGTTGCATTAATGCTCACCAAAAATGCAACCGCAACCAGGCTTGGCCCCGAAGTCGTGCAACCGCAACCGCTGGTCCGGTTGCCCATCAGTCTGGTCCGGTTGGGTTGACGGTCTTTTTTCAGTCCATAGGACCGGACCTTAAAACACTAATGGAGATAGCCATTGAAATATTCTAGCCACCGTGACACATCATGTGGGTCAGCAGAAGTGCCCTGTGTGTGAGTGCCTGGGCCCTCTTCATCATCTGAAAGCTCGCGAAGCAAGATTCCGACTTTGCATGCCACTGAACTTCCAACTTGATGTGCTGGCACCAGTGGTTTACTGTGGCCTGTGTACATCTCCATATAATGTCCCTTATACTGGTTGTTATTTAGTTAAACCTTTGTCAGATAGAAAGGTGGAATGTACAACTGCTTTAGCATCAACAAGGATTTTGTCAAGTTTGTCTACACCCCAATATCTTTGAATGTGCTCTATCTTTCCCAAGGGATCAAGAACTGTGATACATGTATGTTAGCACCAAGAAAGACAGGGCTAGTATCAATATGCACACATGGCATAAGTGTATGCTTCACACTCCACAGTTCAGTTGTAGTACTCTTAGATTTTCGCCAAGGCTGCATCCAGTGCTGCATGATCACACTGAGAACTCCATGCCTTATGCAGTGCTTCAAGTGTGGGTAATGCAAGGTGCAGGGTGGGTGTTTGATCTGATGAGAACACATGTTGAGCATTGTCTGCATGCTAAATGTGACAAACAATCAATGATGACCAAGACCAAGACCAAGACCAAGACATAAGGGGTCCAGGCTTACTGCAAGAAGGTCATTAAATAGTTTTAGTTCCTCCCACTCCTCAGTATCAAGCCATAGACTATCTATCAAGGGGGGTCAACCAAAATCCCTTAAAAAATTTAATATTTTCCACCTTATGACCCATGGCAGGGGGGTTGGAAGCAAGGTTGGGGGGGGGGGTCAACCAAAATTTCTGAAAAAATTTACATTTTGGGCTGTCTTGATAGTTCAGAGGGTGCACAAAGGGGGTGCACTTGTTGCTCATAAGCTCTCCCAAGCCCTCCTCTCACATCTTGGAGTCACACTGCTCACTTGTGGCCCCCAAAATTTTCCTTTTTGGTATAAGTTTCCTTTTTTAGGTAGTACATGGAGGGTCAACCAAAATTGTCACAGATTGCGAAGTGGACGCTTACTGTATGGTGGTGACTCCCTTAGTAAGCCATAATTAGTCACAGACATAGTATCAGTCAGCCGTTGTAGTATCAGTTAGCCATCATAGTATCACATGTAAAGATACTATGACTTGTTCCTAGTAGTAGCTGTAGTAGGGTTCAAGCTACTTACGCTACTAGTCATCTCGGATTTGGGAGGAGCTTTAAAGCGACCTCAAACATGTATAAGTAACATGTAGCGAAGACCAAGGATCTCTATCCTGGTCTTCTTCAATAGCCATCACGTTCTCTCTCCTTTCTGTCTCCATTCCATTACTTGCTTGCCTCCTTGTCCGCTTGACTCTGATAGAGCAAGTCGTGGAAAAACTGCGCCTAGTGGACTTAGCCCTAGTGCCTTTGATGATCATGTGCACCGAGAGGCCATGTATCCATGTCACTTGACTTGAACCAATTATCTGCTAAGTCATTAGCGCCCTTTCAAAGTCTAAGTCAGACTAAACACCAGTGGCGGTGTTACAAAAATCCCTTTAAAAAAATTACCTACCCCATGCAATTTAACACCCCTTGCTATCTCTTGCACTTTGCAAGGTCTTTCTTGTGATGAACACTCACTCAGAGTGTTTGTGCAGGACACTTGGCCGATGGAGATTGTGAGGGATGATGAAGAAGTATGAGGGATAGGAGAGGAGGACATAGGCTAGAATGAGGAGAGCGTAGAGAGTACCAACCAACCTATGGTGATAGGGAAGAAAGGTCTAGGAGGTGCTTTCCAAGTGGAAGTCACAAGTGGATAGTCTGAGGGACTATCTGTTGTATTGCTCTAGCTTATATGCCTGGGTACATGGTCTGTGCGTACTTTAGGGGAGGCCTAGTGCCTTCCCATGGGTGCTGCGCAATGGAACCTTCTGGAAGGTCCTAATAATACTAGCCAATGGGAATAACGGATAGATCGTACGACTGATCCGCAGTCCAATCAGAATAATCTGTGAAAGTGGTACGACTGCACCGCAGTCGATTGCATCATTGTGGTGTGACTGCTCTGCAGTCCAATAGGATAAATCCTAGAGATGGTACAACTTCTAGTTGTTAGAACTCCACCTCCCTTTACAGGAAGGTGGTGACATAAGGCCGGTCCGACATGGACCGGTCTGAGTCGCGACCTAAGTTCTTAGGTTCGTGACATTTCTCATCCCTTCTGATTTCATAGACAAAAGGATTGATGATCTGGTATTACTGCATCAGTCAATACAAACAGCATGATGACAGTCAGCGCACACCAGAGATGTCAATGAGTTCTCGTTAAACAAGTGTACTCACAAGTGTGACTTGTTTGTGATGAGTACTTGTACCCACAAGTACACACAAGTACAAGTTTCCATTTTCAAATGCACGAGTACTTGTTGGTACTTGCGGTACTCGTGGGGTCACGTGACCATTTGCCTGGGTTGGCAAAGATTTGTTTATTACACACAAAAAGTAAATACTACAGAACTGTGTAAGTAACTACTTGTATAATCCCCACTGCAGCACTCACAATCTGTGTCAGTGCCACTGTCTGAGTTGTTGTTGGCCCGTTGTTGGTGTGTTGTGTTGTTCTGTCATCGACTCATCATGGTCATCCTCTATTGTTGGCCATTGCCACACCTTTGTAAGTCGACAGGATTGCCCCGTTGTTGTAATCAATGGGTATTGACCTGTGGTCCTCGTCATGGTCGACAGGCGTTGCCCAGTCATTGTGGTCGATGGTCATTGGCCCATTGTGGTTCGGTTGCCATTGTCACCTCGCCCCATTGCTGTTGCTGGTGTCATAGTTGTGGCTGCATTGGCAGGGTGCTGGGTGACGGCTGGAGTCCATGCAGCTCAAAGCTGCATTGGCAAACTTGAGGCATGTTGTCATAATCGTAGTTTGTTGTTGGTGGTGATACACTAAACTGTCCCTAAGCATTAGGAAACAGTCAAAGATTACGCATGGTCTAGGGGGTGTGAAGCATTGTGAGGTATTGTGCAGATATCTGCAGGGCACGAGGTGTTGTGTATATATGTCCGCGGCAATTGTGGACGCGTCGCTGTCAAAGGAATAGTGCCGCATGCGAGTGCAGTGAGGTCAGGAAGGGGGAACAGAGTTGGCTGGTCGCAGGTGGTTGGAAACAGTCGTGCATGCTTCAGCGCGGCGCAGAACTTGGTATGGGTAGCCGCCGAAGTCGGGAATGTGTCGCACTGGAGTTGCTGAGGCCACACAGGAGTGCGGCATGCTGGGGAACACAAAGGATGAGCCTTACTGAGCTCAAAAGTCTGAGGGGAGAAGTCTACTATTAGAAATCTGGTGTGTAAGGTTGTAAATACATGAGCTATATACTAGGGAAAGTAAGCTAAGTAATGGGGTGCATTAGATAAACAGGAGAGTACTAGAACACGAAGGGGAGAGTCCGGAGTGAAAGGGAAGCCGAGTGCTCAGAGAGTGCAGGAAAGCGCAGAAGCGTGCGGCAAAGTGGCAAAGCACGGGAACACGGCGCTTAGAAAGCGCACAAGAGTGCAGGAGAGCACGGGCAAAGGCAGGGGATCTAGAAAGTCTAAAAAGTGTGATTTCACCAGCCAGGGAGAGCACTGGCGTATCAGCAGTGCATGTGGCTTCGATTGGTCAGAGTTCTTCAGTCTGTACGAAACTGGCAATCACCGAGCGCATGGAACAGGTTGCTTCCCACAGGCCATGGTGGCTTCCCATGCTCAATGTTCAAGACTACAACAACCTCGCGACAACCACAAACCACCAGTGTCCTGTCCCAAACATGACAACAATGGCCTGTCACAGCTATCCCAATGGTGACTACGACACAGCAGGCCACGGCAGCAACAACAACAACACACCAACAACAGTTCAAAATGACAGCAAGGCTGGCTCAAACAACAACAACAACAACAACAATGTGATAGACATCAATGGCGAGCAATGGCATGACAGCAACGCAAGCTCAAATGACGAGGACGACAATGCGATAGACGGCAGCAGCAGCATGGCAACAACACAACAGGCAGTGGCACTGCCAGTGGCAGTGACCTGGATGCGATGGCGGGGCAGCTCTACGCTGGGGGCTTTGTATATTACTAGTAGTACTAGTGTTGGGGGAGTTCAGTTTGGTTCAGTTTGGGGCCATTTTGGCCAAACCAGAAACCAAACTGATTAGAATTTGCCCAAACTGAACCCAAACCAAACCAAACCAAACCAAACCAAACCATTTTAAACCGATTAAAAATAAGTGTTTTAAATTGGTCCTTAATTGGTTTGGTCTGGTTTGGTTTGGTTCAAACCACTTAAGGAACCACTTAAGACCTTGATTTGAGAAAAAAATAATTGATTTTGTTCAGTCAAGACTTTGTTTCAAATTGTTTGAGACCAAAAACCATGGATTTTGGTTCAAATTTGGTTTAAACTCAGTTTGGTTTGGTTCAAACTCAGTTTGAACCAAACCAAACCATTTATTGAGCACTTATAAAATATTTTTTAATATTTTTTCTTAATCAGTTTGGTTTGGTTTGAACCAGGTTTGGGACCCCCAAACCGGAAACCAAACCATTTGGTTTGAGCCAGGATTCTCCAAACCCAACCATTTAAAATGGTTTGGGTTCAGTTCAAACCCGGTTTGGGTCAGTCTGAGACCAAACTTCCCCAACACTAAGTAGTACATGATTTGTAGCCATAATTTAGTAGTGTAGTGCCTAAATAACAAGGTACCCCCATGAGTACTTGTTCAAAATGAGTACCTGTGCAACCGAACGAATACAAGTACTCACGGCTCAGATGGGTACTTGCAGCATGAGTATGAGTGTCAGTCCGAAAAACTCGGCAAGTACTCGTGCTCACAAGTACAAGTCAAGTACGAGTACATCTTTGGAGATTTCCAACAAGTACTCATACTTGCAAGTGTCACTTGTTGACATCCCTGGCACACACCATCCCCCATTGACTCAACCCATGAAGTCATGACATATGTTGATGACCAGCAAACAGGCATGTCAACCAAGAGTTGACGAATTGGCTTCATGTTTGCATGCAGTTGAAGGTCCACAAAAAGTTGTTTGCATTTTGCTGAGGAATGTGCCTAGATAGAAGGCGTCAGAAACAGGGTCCCGGTGACAGCAAAAGTGTAAGGGCTACCTTAACACTGATGGCCTGCACAAGCCCTACTACATCACACCCATTGTCACCTGTGAGGTCAGTATCAGGCTCAGCTGAATCATGGTGCTTTGATTTGCTATGTGTCAAGATAAAGGCCTGCATTGCAAGGTTGATGATATGGGCCAGACATCTAGGAGCCATACTTGTTAGGGATAGAAGATGGAGCAGAGGTGACACATGCACTGAATGCAATCTGCTTTAGGATCAAATGACCATTCTGTCTGTGTGTGGATACACTTCACAAACTCTTGGAGCATGGTGTTGTTGTTTGACACATTGTTGCAAGTTACATGACCAATCTACATCTGCACATGAGCTTTGGTTTGGGATTTATAAGTGTGACGTACCTTGTGTGCAATTCCCAAGCATGAGACGATCTTGAACAAGGCCTGACCAAGTCTTACCCCATTATGTGTGTTGTTCAGCTGTGTAAATCCAAGAATTGCGGTCTAAAGTTCCCATCAACCATTTGTCTCCTCTACCCAGGAACCAGTGACTGTAAAGTAGCCATTGGTGTTTGAGGCCTGCCATGCATCACAGGTCAAGCTGACTTTGCTGTCGCTCTGGGCCAATTGTCAGCAAGCTGAGAATACAGTTGACTAGCACTAGTGTACCGTGAGTCTCTTGCACAGTGCAGGGAGCTGCATCTTGAAGGTATCGATGATTGCTTGGCGAGTTTGATGGCCATCAGGAATCTTGACACCGCTGACACTTGATGCCTGTGCAGCAGTGTGGATCATCTTCTGGAACAAGGGGTGATTAAACGCTTGGATCGGCTGTAATTAAAGTTGTAACAGTATCACTGAAATCACTGAATGATAGAAGCACCACTTACCTGGTCAGTCAATACCAGCCATTCTACTGCCGCTTCACAAAATAGCTTATCCATGTATGGTATTACACTCTCCCTTGGTGGCTTCTCTTCAAGGTGGGGATCAAGTCGCTGTTGTGTGTCCATCAACATCATTGATGTCCATGACTTGAACATCTGAATGCATCCCTGATGCATCCAAGTCAGTGGGTAGCCCATTCATCTTTGCCTTCTTTGAAATATGAGCACCATCGTTTTTATGATCCAGCCAGATCATTCGTGCCATAGGGCTAAGGGCAGGAGTGAAGACGACAGGGCAAAGGGGGGACTTTGCAGGAAAATGAGAAGAGAAGAGAGGGAGGCGTTGCTTCACTCAAGTCAAGAAAAGACTAGCTGGAATTTATCAAAACTAAGACAAGGGAACTATGAATGTTACAGCCTCATACTTATACTCATACAAACTATTGATTTCCGTGGCTATTTTCTAAGTAAAAGCAGAGGGCTACGCAAGCGCCTCGCTGGCACATTCTCCGATGCATTTGCTGGTGGTCGACCTTTCTCCAATTCATCATGTGGCACATGATCGTGACACAGCCCCCTCACTAGCCGAAGGTGTCCTGCCTTCATCTCTATCGCACGGGAAGGAGCGACGGCAGCGGATGTCCGTGCGGTCATACAGTATGAATTGAGTGGACTCTGAAGTCGGGGAACTAGGCATGCAGTGAGTACATGGATCGTTGAAGCAGGGGTGTCGGGCTGGGACAAAGCAGCAGCTGCCGTGCTGGCAGGACCGATGGGGTTTAGGGCAGTCGTGTGACGTATGTTGTTCCGCGCAGTAGAGACAGAGAACATCTTGGGGAATCTCATCATGCAGGCAAGGGAAGGAGAGCGGAGGGACTCGAGGTGGTGGCAGAGGGTTGCGGAGAGGTGGTCGAGGGGGAACGGGACGTGGCACCACACTGTCAAGATGGTCAAGATGGGTTCTGAACCTGTGATCGTTCGATCCTGGTTCGTCTATGTGATATACGTCGAGACCATGGGGGAGAGGCTGTGGTAGGAAGGGATAGATCCATGACGTGACATTAGCATCTCTGAGGTGTTTATCGATGCCCTCACCTTCCACAATCCAGTCGTTCCAAGCGTTATCCAACTCGCGCATCCGTACGAACAAGTCATGTTTCCTACGTGTCAAGATCCAGAAATGATGGACATCAGCTGCGGCGCCCGGATCCGCTACGAGGGCCAGAGCCCTGTTGACTTCGTTCTTTGCCAGATGACCTTCTGTAAATAGCGCCAGTGAATGCCCCGGTGTTATACCAACTGTAGAGTGTGCAGGACAAGGAATGGTGTATAGTGATTTGTAATACCACGGCTGGCCCCGTTCCACTACTACTGACCGAGATCGGGAAGGGGGTTCAACAGCAACCCATGGCAGTTCTTCAATTGACTCTTCTGTTGGTTCTGGGACATCGTCAGGATAGATGCCGTAGTCGCGGATGGCCTCCTGGGCCAGTTCTTCTCACTTCTTATGGCAGAGACATTCGTGGCGTCAAGCCCTAACACGCGAATGACGGCACCAATGCCTGTTGTTCTCTTGGTAAGTAGCGTAGCCGATGGAATCCTGGCGAGTAGTAGGCGTATTGGCACGGGCATCATGATCAGCAGCGACCCAAGCCCATTCATTGATGCATCAATCGATGTTGAGACGGACAGTAGCAGGGAGTTCATTATCACAAACGAGATAGTGCTGCGGAGGATGGCGGGGATGAGGCTGTACGAGGGGATCCATTGTAATGGTATTGATGCTTTGCACCAATGTTTGTCTACTGCTTTTATACTCTTGAAGTATGTCTGGAGCGTGCATGTCAGTTGCGTTTTCCCAACTGTCGTACCCATCTGCATATCCTTTCCAGTGGATCAGATATTGAAGTGTCTTCTTTCGTCCGGTTCGTCGTTCTCCCTGTATTTCCTCCACCTCCCACTCTTCTTGCCCATCAACTATATCTGGGCAGGGTTCTTCAAAGTTTGGTCCATGCATCTGTGTTTCACAATATGGCGTCAGAAGCGACACGTGAAAGATGTTATGGATTTTCCACTGCATTGGCAGTACTAATCAATAGGATGTTTTTGACATTACTTGCACCACCATAAAGGGGCTGTACCATTGAGGTGCTAACTTGGCTGTGGGATGTGTGGTTTTCAGATATGTCACTTCTAACCACACCTTTTGTCCTATTGAATACTGTTTGTGTTTTGAATCTTTGACCCATGCTTCCTGTGTCGTTTTCATGGCCGAGGCCACTTGTCTCCTAGCTTCGCCAAGCTGTTCCAGGTGCCTTGACGCTTCCTGTGAATTTGTGCGGATATCACTCAGTTGGTGGACTTGTGGCGTGAATCCAAATAGAAGTTCAAACAGCACTTGCTTTGTCGTTTTGGATTTCCATGCGTTCAGTGTATACTGTGCGATGGGTAGCCAATCGGCCCAATCATCTCTATGGTTGCTAAAGACTCTGAGATATTGCTCTAGTCTCTGATTTGTTCATTCTGATTGTCCATCCGTTTGTGGACGGTATGCAGTACTGATGTCTTGTTCGATTTGTAACTTCTTCATCAGTTCCTTGAAGACTTTTGCAGTGAATTGTGGGTCCCTATCTGAAATCACTTTTCAAGGGAGTCCATAATGTGGTAGAACATGTTTGAGATATAGCTCCACAGTTCCAATCGCGTCCATAGCTTCGTTGCATGGTAAGAATAGACTGGCTTTTGTACACCCCTGATCCATTATCGTTAGAATCATATTGTATTGGCTTGACTTCAGGAGTTTTGTAATAAAGTCTAGTGCAATAGTCTGGAAGGGTAGTTGTGGTTCCTCGTGCGTGATCGGAAAGATCGGTATTTTGGGCTTTCCCGGCAGATTCTTATTGGCCTGACAAGACGCACAACCGGTAACGAAGTCTGTTACGTCTCATTTCATGTGGGGCCACCAATAATGTTGTTGTACAGCAGCTAGTGTTTTTGTTATTCCCAGATGACCAGCAGTTGGAACCTTGTGGAACAAGGTGATTACCCCCCATTTAAGGTCAACATCGTCCACAATGGCTAGGCAGCCCCACGAACAAACGAGTCGCTGTCGAGGCAGAGGACACTGCGAACAACAAGGTTGAGAAGGGTGGGGTGGTGAGCGAGTTGCACGGCATGCAGACAATCATCAAGGGAGGAAACCTCAATAGCGGCAATGAACAGGGAAGGGGGGAGAACGAGGACATTGTTGTTATCAGGGAGATCGGAAGAGGGCGTAGACAGAGGATGGCAGGAAAGGGCATCCGCCTGCAACAGAGGGCCAGGTCAATGTACGAGGCGAAGATCGTAGTTGGCGAGAACGTTAACGAGATGAGCGACACGACGGCTGATATGCTGAGGATGGCCTTATTGTATTCTGGTATTGTATGATGCCTTTTGTTGTTCCCTATTGTAACACTGCATCATTGTATCCCAAAAGTATAAGTAGCATACTTTGTACACCCTGATAGCCCCAGTTCTCACTCTGTGCTATCAGGTTAGTTCCTCTCTCTGTAATACCAGACCCAGTTCTCACTCTGTGCTATCAGACATCTCTCTTAGCTTCACACTGCAAGATCTCTGCTTCCCTGTCACACCTTTATCCTCACCACAGTCTACTTTGCCACTGTGAGTATTGGCTTGTTACTATGCTGTTCATCATGGGAATGGTCCACTCGTGTATCCATAGCATTGGGATTTTGCGAGGGCATCGGGACACCCAACATCCTGGCCAGTTGATGTGGTGTCATCTTGGAGCTTTTCTTCTTGGGCATATCTTCGTAGATACCCCTGATGTTTTGGACTGCAGTGTTGTCCTGATGGAATTGTTGTGCACCATTGGCCCATCCCTGGAAATTGATGGGGCGGATGACTTTGTAAATGTGATCCATCAGGCGGTAGGGAAGTTTGGAAGCAAACAACAAAAGTGTTGATTGTGTGTTGATTGGATATGTTGCTTCGGTAGCAAGGGATTCAAATTGGGTGATAAATGTATTGACTTTCCCTGGTGTAAACACCAAGTGGCAGAGTTTATCTTCAGCCCATTCCCTAGCACCAGTATCCTGGAAGGCTTGTTGGAAAGCCTGCACTACTTCATTCCAAAAATGTTTGTCTGCAGGGGCCCTTCTGGTGTTGATCTTGTTGATGCTCCAATTGGTCCACTGTTTGACCCAATCCTTGACGTTTGGTCCCTTGATGAATCCCAACAGCAGGGCAGCTCACTTCATGGGGACAACTATTTGTTTGGCATCAATGTTAGTGATGCGATATAGGTTGAATTCCTGCATGAACTGGCCCACGAGTGCTTGGTTGCTGTCAAAATCTGTTGGGGGATTCCCTCCAAGTTTGCTGTTTCCCCCTCCAGGGGCTGCACCAGCACCTGCACCGCCTGCTAGAAGCCCACTGCCTGGGGGCCCTCCACCCAGCATGCCTCCACCTGATCCTCCTGTGCCTGGAGGTCCTCTTGGTGGTCCTCCACCTGACAGTCCACTGCCAGATGGGGGATTTCCGCTGCCTGTGTTCAATCCTCGTCCGAGGAATGAGGCTACCTTGCTGGTGTTCATCCCAGCTAAGGTGAGTGCAGAAACTGTAGATGTCTGTGTTTGTGTTGCCATTGCTGAACTTTCTGGCTGTCCTGAAGCACTGTCTGCATTGGCGGGTGGCACTGTATGTTGGCCTTTCTTCTTCTCAACATCTTCTGCTGGTACGGCTGTGACAGAGGCTTTTCTGATGGTGCATCTTCCTAGGTTGAACATGGATGGGACTGGTTGGTGGGTTGTGACCCAATTTCCTGTTTGGCTGTCTTGCTGAATGAAGTACTACTGCTTGGTATCTTCTTCGTATTTGATTGCAAGGTAGTTGCCACTGAGTAGGTTGTATACCCAGTAACCTTCTTTGTCTTTGATCTCTTCCTAAAAGGCTGCACCTTGAGAGATCGTCTTCTGTTCTCCTATCAATCTGGAAGGGTTTGAAGCTTGCTATGCTTCTGGATTGTGTGAGTCTTCTTCCCTTAGCCAGTGTAGCTGTAGGTACTATAGACTTGACTTAATGTTACATCACAGTAGGGACATTCTCTCGACTTGGGATAGGTCTGCTACTGAGACACTTCACTAAGGGTCACAGGGTCTGGTCTGTCCTTCAAGGGAAGTTCCGAGGAGGAACTTCAGTGATAATGTAAGA
>JAKELI010001164.1:0-11471 GCA_021525025.1 Lactarius hengduanensis
ATTTCATCCACCTATTGTCTAGATTTCCCTTGTACTTATTGTTCTAAGTACTTTCTTTGTTCTGACCCACTCTTTGTTCCAGGTCTTATTGTACTCTGTCTACTGTACTCCACCCTTATTGTACAAGTGTGTTATTGTCTCTAGACTATATAAATAGTGTAGCATGTACACCCTGATACTGCAGTTCTCACTCTGCTGTATCAGGTACATTCTCTCTCAGGTGTAATAACATCTAGTTCTCACTCTGCTGTATCAGACATACTCTTTAGCTTCACCTGCAAGATCTCTGTCTTCCTGCTTACCCTGTGCCTTTGATATCTCACCACAGTCTCCTTGCCACTGTGAGTATTAATCCTACTATTCTGTTCATCAAGGAAGTGGCCAGTCAACAATGAGAAACAGAAGTGGCAGATGCAACCACACAGTGATACAAGCTGAGCTCCAGTTCACCCACATTGTCTGCAGTTAGGGATTACCATGGGTAACCCCCATGTCACTTCGGCCTTACCCATACCCGTACCCATCAAAACCCGTACCTGCAACCACAGGTACAGGTACCCGCGCATACGGGTACGAGTATTGTGGGTACTTGCGGGTTTGGCAGGTTACCCGTACCCGCAGGGGTATAGAGGCCATTCTTGAGGCCATTGGCCCATTGCATGTGGTGACAATGGTGTATTTACAATCTCAGATACAAACAGATACCACTAGTACTAATAACCATGTACGTCACTGCCCTATGGTCATTGTAGGGCCTCATCGCTGTCGCGTTGCGTTGTCGTTGCCTCTGCAGCTGCAGCGGATGAGGCCTCTGCTGCCTCTGCATCCTCCGCAGTCGTCATTGCCCTGCTGTTGCCATAATCGTCTGTCACCTCAGGGTGATTGCCACTGTTGTTCTCTCGTGGTCACCCGTCGCCGTTGTAGTCACCCATTTGTTGGTGTGGTCGTAATTGTACCCTGTTGCCATCGTAGTCGCTGTGGTTGCCTCGCTGTGGTTGTTGTGGTCACCGAGTCGAAGGAGTCGAAGAGGCTGCCTCGTCGACGTGATCGTTGACATGTCGTTGTTGCGGTCAGCGGTCATGGTCGATGTTGTCGTGATTGCCCTGTCATCACAGTCATCATCGCCTCGTTCAGTTGTCAGCCAACGTGGTCACGTCATGGGTCAACTTGAACACAGCCCCGCCGGCACAGTTGTCGTCGCCACATCGTCATGTGGCTGTGTTGAACGGTCAGGGCCCTATGCTTGGGCCAATAAACAACTCGGTAGAAAATGTAGTGAATATAAGAACACAAACTTAGCATCTCAGAAGCTGCAGCATACACTTGAATGCCAAGACCGAATAATAATGAGGGAGAGGTGAAGCCAGGGATTACCACGGGTAACCCCCATCATCATCATAGTTGCCTTGTCGTCGTCACCTGGCCACCGTGGTCATTGTGATCGCTTGTCGAAGGGGTTGAAGAGGTCGCCTCATCGGCGTGATTGTTGTCGTATTCACGTGTCGTTGTGGTTGGTGGTGGTGGTGGTGGTGACTGCCCTGTCATCACAGTCACCGTCGCCTCATTGCTGTCGTGGTCATGTCATGGGTCAATACAGACCGCCGGCACAGTTGTGGTCACCTCGTCATGTGGCTTTGTTGAGGGGTCAGGGCATTATGTTAAGGTCAAAAAAAAGGAACAACAATTGGGTCAGTAGAAAATGTAGTGAATGCAAAAACAAGGACTTAGCGTCTCAAACAAAGGCTGCAGCATACACGTGAGACCAAGACCGAATAATAACCACTTGGATTGTCGTATCCAGTGCTACGTGGTGCTGAGCGACATGTGGGGAGGTGGCTTGGCGTCTTCAATGGTGACCTCCCACCTGACCATAGAGCTGTTCTCGGCGTCGAAGGATGTGCAAAAGGAGGGAGTATGAAGCTGTTCCAAGGGAGAATTTTGATCATAGAGCGACGTGAGAATGCCAAGACCGAAGTAGAGGTGAGGCGAGGGTGAGAAGCGCAGATGGGCCACCTGTAGTGCTAGAAGAGTGTGAGAAGAGAGGAGACGGCCTGGATAAAATGGACATCTAGTTACATTAGGGGCTTTCAAAGTTGCCCTTATTTGTCTCATTACCTAACCATTATGATACCATTTTGAAAACCATTAAGTCGGAAATGATCTCAAAAAAGGGACAAATAATTTGATTTTTTAAGGATGGGAGGGGGCTCCTACTGTACATAACGCAATTATTTCTATTTTATTAAGGGGGGCTGCTAAAGAAACTGAGTTTCATTTTATTTTATGTAAGACAGCAAATATGACTACATTTTATGAACTCCGAATCGGAACTAGTAATCTGGTCTAGTGGAGATCGAAAAAGATTTACATTGCCAGGGGCTCCGAGGCACAAAAATAATTCATTATAGTTTCATTATTGGCTTTTTTTTGGGGGGGGGGTTTCAAAGTTGGACATTATTGGTCCATTTTTATTTTATTAATTTTCACATTAACATCATATTTACACCAAAATCGTGCTTAATGGACGTTATAATGGGTCCAATAAGGGACCAAAATAAGTTAACTTTGAAAGACCCTATTGCCACCAATGTGGGCATGTCGAACAGATACAGCACGAGATGCGGGAACGCGCGGCCGGTCTATGTTTGTGAGATGAAAATGTGCCTCGTTGTCGTCCTGGGCGAGATAATGAATGATGAAACTTGAAGAGAGAGAGAGATATTGCACATGGAGAAATGGGATGGGATGGGGTGGGGTGGGGAAAACACAGGAGGAATCGATGGGCTGATGATGGCGAAGTGATGGCGATGTGGCATGACTTGGGTGTTGGATATCGTTGGTGGGAATGAGTCCAGTATGGCAGCTTAGCCACACCAAGACGATCCGATGCAGTCTGAAATGTTTTCGAAAGCAAGAAATGAGTCGTGAGTGGCATGTTGCCAGTTGTAATTTACCCGCGGGTACCCGTGCCACAGGTACGGGTTTGGCACGGGTCCGAGAATGGCTACCCTGACCCGTACCCGCGTGACCTGTACGGGTTTTGCCGACCAGTGGTAATCCCTATCTGCAGTCAACTTCACTGAGGGGTGAAATGTACAGGGGCATTAAATACAACATGTACTTCGGCATCAGTATCTTGACATGCTACTGCCAGGGATTGTCCAACTTTCTGCTTGTGCACCAGCAGGACAAGTTGGACAAGTTGGCAAGTTAAATGTGGAGCTGTTCCAAACATTGTTTAATATCATTTTTATTTAACTAAATAATAAAATAAGTTATTTTTATTATTAATTACTACTAGTCACAAAATACAAAAAGAAGCATTATTGCATGGCACTGAAGGCATAAATTATTTATATTGTTAATTATTAATACAGATGTTGCATATTATTATTGCTCAACTTTAGTCACAAAGTATAAAAAGAAATTCATTTATTGCATAATTAAATACATAGTCTCAGGAAAAAGTGCCTTGCCATCTTCCCTGCCACTGTCCCTGTTGCCTCATCATTGTTGCTGTTGCTGGCAGTGGTGGTGTCCTGTGCACCGTGTTGGGGTTGCACTGTGTTGAGGTCACATTGTGGGGCCTTGTGTGTGGTGGGCCAGCATGGTGGAGTGACCAGTTGAGGTCACATTGTGATAGCTGGCAGTGATGTTGGGGTGACATCGCTTGTGAGTGACGCACTGGTGTGATGGTGGCATGGTGCAGTTGGGGTGGCATGGGTTGGGGGCCTGGGTCATGACATGGGTGACAATGAGTGAAAGAATAAAATATTATTTTCATGCTACAAAGTGTAATCACCATTATAAGTTGCATTCCAAATGCACTGGACCATCGGAACTGGCCAGAAATTTAGATCTGCCAAGACACCTTTTTCACCACTTATTTCTGCAACAAATTTGGCAACAAATTTAACTAATAGAACTGATTAAAATAACCCCATAATTTCCAATTAAACCATCTTAGTCTTGATCTTACAGCCATCACAAACAACACTGTGTTAGTTAGAAACACCCTTCTTTATTTAAATTTTTTATTCACTTGCAACTATGCTCAATATAGATCTAAGGATTGTGAGGGCAGCTCACATGAAGATCTCACACAACACAGGAGAGTTGGGCGCCCAACTCTTCATCTGACTAAGCACTTTGTGTGTGCTTTTGATACAAGCCTGGGTTACATTGCTGCAGACATGACCTGCTCTTTGGATAAGTGCCTACTGCATGATTGTGTAATTGGCAGATCATGAATTGATCATGATCCAGTCCCTACACATGGCTCCTTTAGCTACAAGGAGCCAGTCACACGGCTACTGAAGTGTTGTGTTTTTTTTTGATGCACACCTTGACACACACTAACTAACTATCATGGATTGGATTACTTAGTATGTAGCGTCTACCACGGACGTTAACTTGACTTAAGCCTCTCGAGGGGTGGCGATCCGAAGGGTGTAGTAATTCCTGTTAGCTGGAGTAGTGTGATGATGAGCAGGATGAGGGAATAAACGATCCTCAGCTCTGGCTTTGTAACCATGAAGGTCGTCACCTTGTTGCAGTCCGATAGGTGGGGTAGTAGTGATCTTCAAGTCGTCCCAGGAGTAGAAGGAGATGTAGTGACGTGTGACTTGTTCATTGTGATAAAGGAACACTCAGTGGTACGTAGCGTCCAAAGGATAGTCCACTGCCCAAGGGGGACTCGGGATAAGTCATGGGGATCCCTGGTCTAATGGTATGCCGGACGACTCACTTAAAGGGAAAGGATCCCTCTAGCTCAGATGCAAATGGAGATAGTGGTATTGGAAGAAGACCAAGATACTGTTCTTGGTCTTCGCTCGGGACTATTTATACAGATACGCGTGGGCTTTCAAGCGCCGCTCCAAGTATTACTAGCCAATAGCGTAAGTAGAGCAAACCCTAGTACAGCTATCCTAGTAGTGAGTCATGATCTGAGCCGTATCGTACTCTTTGTGGGTCGCTTACCTTGGCTTACTGGGGAAGTCTGCCCGCGTCGCGCCGGACGAGGGAACGTCTGCGACATGGGGCGTCGGACGCTGTAAGGCCGGCCTTCGGGCTGAGTCCGAAACCGCTCGTTTTCGTATCTCGATCGCCTCGGCCACGCGGCCTTTGTTCGTGTCCCCTTTCCTTTTCCTCTTTTAAGTACAGCTCTTTTTGTATTTAAAGGATTTCTACTTCGTGCTAGGGGAAATCATCCAATCAATGCAATAGCAGCGCTCGGTCGCCCCCTTTTCCTCTCTCTTAGAGTCTTAGTGTGAATATCCCGGAAGTTAGGCCCAAACGCGGGCACTCGAAGGACAACTCTCGCTATCTCTTCTCCATCTTTTCTGGCTGCACCTCTTCCCTTCCTTTATCCTTAACCACCCTCTGCCCACGAATTCTCACGCACGCGCTTTCGAGCACGTTCAACGCGAAAGGCACGGGAAAGGTGAGAAGAGAAAAAACAACGATTGCAATTAGAGGTTGAGCAGGCGTGCTAGGGAGGTAAAGAGCGGGGGAATGCGAGGCGGTAAACGACTAGGTATATATGAGACTGCGGGCTAGTAGAGACCGGGCGGAAGCACAAAGTGCTTCTCGATCGAAAAATTGGTGGTTTTTGTGTCCGAGTCGAGGTCGCGACGGGTGGGTGGGAGAAAAAACTCCCGGCGCTCATTGATGTGCGAGGGACAGAAAAAACCGCTTCATCATCGATCCTTTGGCGGTTTTTTTACTTCCAGGGCGTGGCGGGCGGGCGAAAACAAAAGAGTTACGGTTCTTTGAACCGGTGGAGAAAAGGGTGGACAGGTGGCGGCACGGAAGGAAGCGATGGGCCGCGTGCCGCCCTGTGCGCTCGCACAAAGACTATGCTCTAAGCCTGCGTTCGTTCCTCACTCCGCCTCAGACCCGCTATCTTTGTGGGTCGCTTACCTTGGCTTACTGGGGAAGTCTGCCCGCGTCGCGCCGGACGAGGGAACATCTGCGACATGGGGCGTCGGACGCGAAAGGCGCGGGAAAGGTGAGAAGAGAAAAAACAACGATTGCAATTAGAGGTTGAGCAGGCGTGCTAGGGAGGTAAAGAGCGGGGGAATGCGAGGCGGTAAACGACTAGGTATATATGAGACTGCGGGCTAGTAGAGACCGGGCGGAAGCACAAAGTGCTTCTCGATCGAAAAATTGGTGGTTTTTGTGTCCGAGTCGAGGTCGCGACACCCGAAAACTGTTAGGAAGCAACGATGACGCGGCGAGTGAGACTCGGCACCCCCAAAGTTAGGAAGAGTGGGGTTTGGCTTACCTCGCGGGGAGCGGTGTAGCGCGGCAGGATGGCGGCGGCCTTGGAAGGGCGGTCAACGGACAGGGGGCATAGCGTAACGGATGAAAGTGTTGTGGACGGCGGGGCGGCCTGTATGTAGGGGGCGATGATGACTGCGTGTTTCCGCAGGTAGAGGAGGAAAGAGTCCCCGGCCCACCGACCCTGGGCTTTCATCACGTCGAAAGGGACACCTCGGAGGAGGTATTCGAGTGTGGAGCCGATGCGAATGCCATGGCCTTGTAGTGGCTCAAGGCCTGCGGCGCGTGCTGCTTTCTCCACCCTTTCGAGAAATTTCTTCTTGGTGAGGGGGCGGTGGGCTTTCTTGAAGCGGTAGGCGAAGAGGTGCGAGGCCTCCGAAGGCTCATTGATCCGGAGGTGGTTGAGGAGGGCCGCCGTGGGGTCGGAGGCGTCTGCTTGCGATGCCCAATATACGTCCTCCCCGCTGCTGCCGGCCGCCTTCGTTCTGGGTAGGTGAAGAACGGTAACCTTGTAGCCATTGCGGTCCTGGTTGTATGACAGGTTGCGGATGGTGACGTGGGCGTCGGGGTTGAAGCTTTCCAGGGTGCGCACCGTGAATTCGCCGAGTCTGGCCGACACGTAGAAGCAGGTGGTGAGACAGGCGAAGATGGCCGCGTCGAGCGGGTCCTCAGGGTCTAACTGTTTCGCAACCTCAATTATGAAGCTGGGCGTGTATGGCTGCCGCTGCTTGCGTTTGGCTGAGCTCGGCGTTAGTTTGTTGGCAGCGCGCAACATGGCTTCCATCTCCTTCTTCTCCAGGGCCCACGGGATGGAGTGTAAGACATGCCAGGCCCAAATGCCGTTGAAATAGTTAGATATTGTGCTTCCCGAGTAGGCCGCTGCCATGTGAGCCACGAAGGCGGACAGCAGGCTCTGGGTGGCCGGGGCGCGCTCAAGCTCCGGAATGCCTTTGCCGTCGCAGAAGTAATGCCACATTAGGAGACCTGCGCCGTATGCTTCGCGCGTGTCCACCTCCCAGGCATGCACCATCGTATCCTTGATACGTTCGCGTTCCGCCCCGCTGAGGAATGGGGCGCCGGGGGTAGGCCCCTGGGCGCTCGCTGGAGTCCATAGCCTGAGGCGATCTCTCGCGAGGCAATGCGGTCGAAGGATCGAGGGGGCCGGGGTGCGGTTCTGCGGGTATGGGGCGCGGCTTCTTGTGCGGGGTGGAAGAGGGTTGGGATGGGGAGGTGGCAAGGCCTCGCGTCCAGGGTCTTTCGCCGCTTGGCGCAACTCGCCTCAGCATTGGGCGGTGGGCGCGCGCGTCATGTTCTGGGGCTAGGCGCTTGAGCGCGGCATCCCTTAGCAGGCTGGAGGAGGTCGACGTCGACGAGGAAAGGCCGGACCTTTTCAGGGATGACGATGGGCCCCAGGAGGAGGTTGGCGGGAGGGTAGCGGCCCCTGGAGGGGGCGTCGGCGGGATTGTGAGCGCTCGGAATGTATTTCGTGTATATAGCTCGACGGCGGTCTTCCGATAGTTGGAGAATGCGCTGGAAGACGCGGTTGGTGGGTCTGTTGGCACTGGAGCTTTTCCACCAGCCCTCAACGACGCCCCTGTTGTCGCCGTAGACCTGGATGTGTTCTCCTTCGCGAGACAGCTCGCATAAGCCAAGGACAAGAAGTTCGAAGCCGATGGCTTCGGCCCATTGGATATCTCTTCCTTGGGAGTTCCAGCCCGGGATGAGGCGCCAAGCTCGCCAGCGTGGGCCGATGGTGATCGCCACGCCGACGCCGGAGCTCGCGTCCGAGAAAGCATCGTAATCAGCGAGAGGTCGAGGGGTTGGGATGGACCTCGCGATCTCGGGCTTGTCGAGCTGCTGTTTCCACCATCGGAGGTCGTCTTGGGTGTCGCGGGGAGGGGTGCGTGGTAGGAAAGGGCTACTATGGAAAGATCCCAGCAAGGCCTCCAGGCCGGTGAGGTAAGCGCATCCTGCAGGGAGGACCAGCGAGGTGTGGAGCAGCTTTCCGTACAGCCTCTGCGTCTCCAGGAGGTTATGCGTGCGCTTCTTCTCCCACTCGAGGATCGCGGCCAGGTATCTGGACTTTTTCTCCCCCAGCAGACGGACGGTGAGGCTGCGCAGATCCCAACTGAAGCCGAGGTATGGGACTTCGGTCCCGAACGGAACGGATTTAGACGGTTCCCAACGGATGCCGAGGCGGGTGGAGATGGCGTCGATGTCTGCGTCGGCGTATGCGAATGCTGCGTCCTCCGGGGATTGGGGGAGGGTGTGGGACAAGTCCTGCAAAGGCGCACTGCAATCTTCGTCGAACTCCTCAGAGGCTCCACACGGAAGGTCTCTCCCTCCGTACCAAAGGTGGCCCCCATTCTGCCTGCGGCCCCCATGGGAGTGAATCTCCTGATGCCAAACGGCGCGGTGTGCATTGTACTCGGGAATGCGTTGGCGCGGGACCCTGAAGAAAATGTGGTCGTCCACCCACTTCGCAAGTGGGCCGATGCCACTTCCCTCGGAAAATATCGGTCCCGGCGTCAGTGAGCATGCCGTAGACGCCTCCGGCCTGAGGTGAGACCGAAGTTATTGCACACATTGACGGCATAGCTGTCCTCTGCTTGTAGGCGGATGATGAGTCTGGGCCACTGAGATGGGGCGACCGGGATCGTCCTGTAGGCCTCCGCCACGTCGCGTACAGAGGCTTGTGAGCCTGGGGGGAGATGGGCGATGATGAGGGCGACGGTGGTGAAGGAGCCCCAGGTGCATGGGAAATCCTCGCTGCTGATGTGCGAGTTGATAGAGGCGATGCCGGGCTGGGGGTTGTGAGGGTGTGAGAAGTCATGTACTGCACGGTATTTGCCCGGCTTGGAGGTTTTGGGGACGAAAGATAAGGGGGAGGTTTGGAAGGGCCCCATTTCGGCCTCCAACTGCTCACGCGTGAAGGGGCCGATGTACCGCCCCGCTGTGAATTCATGATCGACGGCACTACTATATACATTAGGAAGATGTTTAATGGACGGATGGTTGGGAGGGGTATATGTGGTGCGTATGCTCGGGATGCCCAGGTCAAAACCGGTCGCCAGCCCTTGAATGAGGGAGGGGTAATGGGAGAGGAGGCCCAGGTGCGAGAGTTCCACTGCCCAGGCGTCGCGGCTGTACGGGGAGAGAGGCTCAAGCCTTCTCCGCTCGAGGGCAGGCCTGGGCCCCATGCCCGGGCTTCCCACACCCGGAGCATCTGTGCCGGTCTGGGTGGCTTGCGGAGGTGCATCCCCTCGGAACTTGCCAATCGAAGCAGAGGGGGAGACCGTCCGCGGCGACGAGCCTCCCTTGCTCGTTCTTTCTGGCAGCACTGGCGGTGCCGTCCCATAGCTTGGGCCCTTCACACTTGGCGAAGGTGTGTTCGTGGCGGCCGAGGCATACTGCGCAGACGCCCCCACGCGGGCCTGCGCCGGATTGAAAAAACTCAGGGTCTGTCCCGTCGGCTGCGCCCGGGTGTGCCACGAGCGCGCTTCTCAGGGCGGTCTGGGGGGGAGCCTTGCGGCGATCTGGAGCGGCGACGCTTTCTGGATGAATCGGCCCTGGCGAGGGGAAGGGGACCGGGTGCGGCTGCGCGCCCTATGGTCACGCTCACGCCGGCGCCTGGAGGAGGTGCGTTTGTCCGGGGTGTCCATGGCCATGTGTACCGACTTGCGGAACTGAAATGGTGGGGCCGGGGTGCGATTTCAGGGAAAAAGGGAGGAGGTGTAGCGCAGCACGATGGCAGGGTGCAGTGGCGGGGGGTGCAAATGGCAGTGGCAGAGATGGCAGACAGGCGTGCGGCAATATATTATGGCAGAGGTGGCAAAGGACGGCAATCAGCGAGCGGCAAATTTGCAGGGCAGCGAGTTAGCGGGGCAGGCATGGGAAAAAACATGGCCGGGAAAGGAGGATTCAAGGGGAAGGGATAGAAGAGGCGCGGTTAGCGTGTGTTAAAGGAAGGGGATGCGCGGGATTTCGTACCTGCTCGAACTCTTCCTTCTGAACCTTGCGGTCAACCTCCTCTGCGTAGGAGCGGAGGAGGGGTTCTCCGATGTGTTCGATGTTAAAACCCTCGTCGCGTTTGAGGGCTTCGTACCACTCGCGCCGGGCGCGGCTCTGGTAGAGCAGGAGGGCACGCTTGCCGTTTAGCTGCTGGACTCTCGGGTGCAGCTCCAAGGCGATGAAGAAGGCGGCAAGGGCTTGCGCAGTGCACAGGTTGACCATGTGTTTCGATTTGGATATGAGGCGCAGCATGGTGTTCTTGGCCTGCAGCATCTCTTCCCAGCTGAGGTCCTCGTCGTCTCTGATGTTCTTTGAGGACCTCATCGCAGCCAAGGGGCGGACCGCTATCGCATCCTCGAGCTGGGCGAAAGCGAGGGTGTCTTGGGAGATGGATTTGCCGGTGTCGGCGCTGGCCTCCCTACAGCCTTTGGTGGTGAAGAAATCGAGTTCCACGTATTCAAGGTTGTTGAGCCTGTTGACGGCATAGGGGGCTGGTCTGGGCTCAATGCTGTCACCGATAACGCGATTTGGGTCGAAAGGATTCATCTTTGGCTTCTTCCTTTCCGCTTCCTTTTGCTGCTCATCTGCCTCCTTCTGGCGCTGGGCCAGCTGGGCGTCGAGTGCTTCCTGGGCCAACCTGTCTGACTCGTCCTTCTCGGCTTGGTCCTGCTGGGCTTGGGCGTCCCAAGCGGCAACTTTGGTGGCGTTCTCGCGCGCCCAGGCGTCCTTGAGCGACTGAGTGGCGTCGTCGTGTGTGAGGGGAGGGACTCCCTGGTGGGCGTTGATTAGTGAGAGTCTCATAAACTCCCATTCTGCACTTTCGAAGCTGGGGCAGATTGCCCGAGTGGGGTCCTCGAGAATGCGCGGCATGTTATGCAGGACAGCAGATGTTTCGCGGATGGAGGGAAATTAAACGGGGATATCGTGGTTGGAAAAAGGTAGTAAAGGGTTTATTTGGGTTGTAATTAATTTCGAAAACAAAAGAGTTACGGTTCTTTGAACCGGTGGAGAAAAGGGTGGACAGGTGGCGGCACGGAAGGAAGCGATGGGCCGCGTGCCGCCCTGTGCGCTCGCACAAAGACTATGCTCTAAGCCTGCGTTCGTTCCTCACTCCGCCTCAGACCCGCTAACAATCACATGTGCCGGAGCTTACCTGGCTGACTGATCAACTAAGTCCA
>JAKELI010001165.1:0-11456 GCA_021525025.1 Lactarius hengduanensis
AAGCCCAGCTTCAGAAAGAAGGACGGTGTTTTCGCTGCCATGTTCAAGGACATATCTCACGTAACTGTCCACAAAAGGCACAAGAGTCGCTGAGGCTACCACGAGCATCAACACAACTTCCTTCCCCAACCCCCCAAACGTACCAGCTCCCACCATCACTACTGTCGCTGTACACTCTAATCGCGTGCTTTCGAATGAAGAGCAGGCTAACGCTCAGATCGCGGCGATGAAAGCTCAGACTCAAGAAGTACGAGATCTGATGGTGGAAAAACTATTCGGAAAGGAGGATTTTCCCAATGCTTGAACCTGGCGGCCTGGGCTAGAGCGTTAAACCTAAACGTGTACTATAGCAGATATCGATCCATGTGAATCCCAGTTTTGTTCAAATCTGCACACACGACGGCCGAAAGACAAGTTCTCATTGATTCAGGAGCAACCGACAACTTCATCTGTTCGACACTGCTCAAATGACTCCAAATTTCAACACGGGATGTTGCACAACCCATCCACATCTGGAACGTAGACGGCACACACAACCAAGATGGTGCCATTACCCAATATACCAATCTCACAGTACGAACAGGAGACAAAACCCAAACACTTCATTTCCTAGTCACGAATCTAGGGAAAGACGAAGTAATCCTAGGATACCCATGGTTCACGGCCTTTGAGCCGATGATAAAGTGGGGAGAGGCAACGCTGAATGAAGAGTTTCAGCTGGTTGTCATCTCGAGCCTTCACTTGTCGGACGAAGCTATGCCAATGGAAGCTTCCATTCGGGCATTGGAGACGTACCAACTCGACGAGGAAGCATGGGAGCAACTCATGGATGAAGAGCAGGAGCCGCACATTGCGTTACTATGGAAAACTACAACGGCATCCGAATTAGCGCAAAGAGAGGCGGCCACAAAGAAGGAACACTCCTTTGAAGAAATGGTCCCTGAGGAGTATCACAAACATCGAAAGGTGTTTAGCAAAGAAGCATCACACCGCTTCCCACCTTCACAAGTTTGGGACCACGCCATTGACCTCCTCCCCAATTGTAACGTTCCTTCCTGGACGTTGGACTCGACTTGAGTCACGTGTGCCTGTTTGCTGCTGCAACCGCGTTGCAAGACGTAGGGGCGTTCGACAGTCGTCGATAATGGCAGATAGAGGGAGAAGTGGACAGTGGCTGGACAGGCTCCGAAAGCGCACTGAAGAGGATGAAGGTGGAGGGACGGGTCTCCGAGGTCACACCAGCGAGCGAAGAGGTGATCGATGTGGTTATTCACAGAGTGGATAGCGCAGTACTACTGGCCCGGCTCCAAAGAGGGAAGGTATTCACAAAGATATCAAAGCTACCGCTCTTCGGGCGCAAGTAGCCATCTACTTATAGTACTTAGGGGAGCTTTGAAGCCCAGCCCTAACTCCGAAACCCTAATACGAGTGTCCAATGGCGTAACACCCTCGTATAGTATCAGTCAGCAGTCCATACAGTAGTCAGCGGTCATCCTCAGTAAAAAAGAAAAGTCAGCCAGAAGTCGAAAAAATAGGATGTCGGTCAATATGTAGTCAACTGGTAGTCAATATTTTGCACAAAGTCAACTAAAGTCAAGTTCAAGTCAACCAAAGTCGATTCAACTTGGAGAAAAAATCACAAAAAAAAACCTTGACTGGGATATTATTCTGAGGGCATGGCAATAGTCAGCCCAAGTCAATGCCAGGTCAATTGAATTGAATTCAGGGACTGAATCATGGCATCAGGGTGGGTGGGGTGGGATGGTAATGTTAATGGCAAAGGGACATGGCGGGTGGGTGCAGTGGGGATGGGAGAATGGAAACATGGGGGTGGGTGTGGGTGCGATAGGGATGGAGGAACATGGGGATGGGTGTGGGTGGGATGGGTGAACATGGAGAGATGGAGACATTGGGGTGGGTGTGTGTTTGATGGAGATGGGGAATGTGGGGCGTGGGTTGGAGGGAATGGTGATGGGGGAACATGGGGTGAGTGTGGGAGGGATGGGGATGGGAAACATGGGGATGGGGAACATGGGGGTGGGTGTGGGATGGATGGGGATGGGTGTGGGACAGATGGGATGGGAAACATGGGGATGGGAACATGGGGGTGGGTGTGGGATGGATGGGGATGGGTGTGGGACAGATGGGGATGGGAAACATGGGTGGGTGTGGGTGTGGTGTGATGGAGTGGGGAATGGGGGGGTGTGGAGGGGATGGGGATGGGGGGGGTGGGGATGGGGGGACATGGGGGGGGGGTGGGAGGGACGGGGTGGGTGTGGAGGGGATGGGGGGGGAACATGGGGGTGGGGGTGGGAGGGATGGGGGGGAAAACATGGGGGATGGGGATGGGGAACATGAGGGGGGGTGGGGTGGGGTGTGATGGGGATGGGGAACATGAGGGGGGTGGGTGTGATGGAGATGGGGAACATGGGGGGGTGGTGGGTGGGGGATGGGATGGGATGGGATGGGGATGGGGATGGGGTTGGGGGGGGGGGATGGGGATGGGGATGGGGATGGGGATGGGGAACATAGGGATGGGTGTGTAGGCGAGATGGGGATGGGGAAGAGGATGGGGAATGTGGGGGTGGGTGTAGGAAGGATGGGGTTGGGGTTGGAAAACATGGGGGTGGGTGTAGGTGAGAGGGGGATGGGTGTAGGTGGAATGGGGATGGGGAACATGGGGGTGGGTGTGGGTAGATGGGGATGGGGAACATGGATGTGGGTGTGGGTGTGGGTGTGGGTAGGATGGCGATGGGAAACATGGGGATGGGTGTAGGTGGGATGGGGACAGGGAACATGGGTGTGGGGTGTGGGTAAGATGGATGGGATGGGGAACATGGGGATTGGGGAATGGGAACATGGGGGTATGTGCAGGTGGGATGGCAGGTGGTGGCATGGTGGGTTATGGGTGAGATAGGGAATGAGAATGAGAACATTGGTGTGCATGTGGGTGGGATGGTGAATGGAAACATAGGGGCAGGTATGGGTGGGATGAGGATGGGGACAGAGACCATCATGATGGAGGTGGATGTAGGTGGGGAATGGAGAATGGAGAATAGGAACATGTATTGGTGAAAGCAGTAGGTGTTTGGAGCCATTCAGAGCTGTTCAAGGACACTCTGAACAGCTCTGAAAAGCTCTCCACAGCTCTGGACACCTACTGGTTTTGCAGATGTGGGGGGCAGGTGGGATGGGGAACGGAACATGGGAACATGGGAGCAGGTGTGGGTGGGATAGGGATAGAGAACATGGGGGTGGATGTGGGTGGGATGGAGAATGGGAACATTAGGGTGGGTATAGGGAATGGGAATGGGAATATAGGCATGGGCATGGGTGTCAGATGGGGAATGTGAATATGAGGGTGGGTGTGGGTGGTGGGGATAGGGAACATGGGGTTGGAGATGGGGAATGTGGAGGTGGGTGTGGGTGTGGGGGAGATGGGGAAGGAGATTGTGTGCATAGGTGTGGGTGTTAGAGGGATGGAGAAGGGGGATATGTCCATAGGTGTGCAGGAGATGGGGAAGGGGAATCTGCACATGGGTATGGGACTGTATGGGTGTGGGGGGGATGGGGAAGATGATATTTCCAATGCAGATTTGGAGGTCCTCTTGACAAGTATTTTCTGGCAGGCCACTGGCACCAATGTACACTTCATCTGGCTTCAGAGCACAGAAAGTGAATACCAGTCCAGAACACACAACAGAGCAAACATGGAGCAGAAGAAGTGGAGCATGTGAGCCCCAAACCCAAAGACATTGAGGAAAACTAGTCTCTACTAAACAAGAGCATGGGTATTCACACAGGTATTGAACATAGAGCATGCTCCCCACACAGATTACATACCTGCAAACCTGTGGGGTGTAGCCAATGGGTAGGGATCAGCATGTGTGTGAGTAAGGTGTTACAACTCCCTAGAACCCCTTGTCTTAGGATTACATCATATGTATGTCATGTCCAAATAGTGTGTATAAGTTGTTAGCTGTCCCTTTATGGGGGTACAGGTTTTGGCAGGTTAAGGTGAAGGGTTCATTGGGTATGGAATATCTATAGGTTCAGAAATATCAGCTTATCCAGTAGCCACATTAATGCCACCACAAGGGCATGTGTACTTTGTCTAAGTCGATTGGGAGTTCAAAGTAGAGAGAGAGTTGATTAGACTCCAGGTGGGGATGAACAGATATCACTTGATTGTCCTCTGATAAAGGATAATAGCAGAATAGGCTCAAGTGCAAAGGCAAGTCAAGGTTGTAGGTTCAAGCACAAAGGCAAATCAAATAGATTGTAACACAGAGAGTATGGTATTGCACAAGGAGTCAAGTCTACCATACATGCTAGATAGGACCCAATGTTATAGTAATACATGGTGTTTGTCTCTGACAAACACATGGCATGATCCTAGGATATGGGTCCTAGCAAGCTAACAAAGGGAGCTACAAATGAGGAAGATCATGATGGTGTGGTTATGGGATGCAGGAACAGTTTCAAATGATGCAAGGAGTGATATTTGAGCAAACATGAGCGACAAGAGAGTGCCTGAGTGATGAGGAAGGGCAAAGCAGTTACATTTAGGGGCTCGCATTCGAGCACTTTTCTGTTACCCAATTGACTTACAAAGTACACATTGTACTTAACACCCCTGTGGTGGTGTTACTTAATTGGTACTGATTGCTATATCTATACAGTCCATAATTGTTTGAGGTAGAATGATCAGAGGAAATTGTGTCATTTTGTCTTGCATTTTATGTGTCTGCAGTCTAGCAGGTTACAGAGTCCTCTATGGGGAACATGGCTCATGTTCAAAGGCAAACAGGGTGTAAAAGCATGGGAAAGGACACTAGACACACTCAGGAATTGTGTGGAACAATGACTGTAATGTATTTACCTAGACACATGAATAAGGCTGTCTAGGCATAAGCGTACTGTAGCGAAACAATGATAAGGACAATTATTACCTCAGGAATGGCATGGAAGCAATGACTGAGGTATACATGGTAAACTATGCAGGTATAAGTACAGGTCAAGACAATGTGGAGAGCCATGAACTCCATATTCACATGGACTGTTACGATTTCAGACCTCTCTTTCCCTTTCTCCCTACTTCCCTTTGTTCCATATTCATTCCAGACTTCATTTGACCTACAATCTGCTTTGATTCGCTTATTGGCTCCTATCTCACACCCAGCACATGACTGTTATGCCACCCCATTTTATGACTTCCTGTATCCACTGACCTCTTCTGAGGCACACATAACTCTGTGGAAATCACTTGTACCATTTGTGGACGTTCCCTTGTTAGCTCTCTAGGACCAGTATCCTAGGATCACGCCATATATTTGCTATATGCAAACATTGTGTACTCATATATAAGTCATCTCATACCTAGCTTGTATGGTAGACTTGACTTCTTGTGTAATACCACACTTTCATCTCACAATTCTCTGTTTGACTCACCGTTTGCACTTGAGTCCATTGTTTGTTTGCCGTTTGTGCTTGAGCCCCGCCACCTTCTACTATTGAGTTGTGGGAGACCAAGTGATACTTGTGCATCACCAAACTGAGTCATAACTTAACTCGTGCCTTTCCGATCCCCAAACTAGCAAACGAAGTACACATCGTACTTAATGCCCCTGTGGTGGCGTTACATGGACACAGGTATAGTATGATATGATGATATCAAGAGATTGAGATGAGAAGGTAATTAACTCACAATACAAGACAAATTTATCAGTCAAATGTGTGGGTATGATTGCCCATGCGAGCCACATTGGCCTCATGCATGATCAGAACTCAACATGCAGATGCCTAAATTTGTAACGCCACCACAGCGTTAAGTACGATGTGTACTTCGGTTAAGTCGACGGGATCGGAAGTGCGTAAGTTGGTTAAGACTTAGTTCGGTGATGAACAAGCGTGACTTGGTCTCCCAGGGACACAAGGATGATAGTGGAGTCAAGATGAGGCTCAAGTGCAGCGGCGAGTGAAGGTGTTAACTCAAGTGCAAAGGCGAGTTCAGACGGGGTTGTGAGAAGACAATGTGGTTTTACACAAGAAGTCAAGTCTACCATACAAGCTAGGTATGAGTCAACTTATATACAAGTACATGATGTTTGTGGGTAACAAACATAAGGCGCGATCCTAGGATACGGGTCCTAGAGAGCTAACAAAGGAACATCCATAAGTAGTATGAGGGGTTTCCGCGGGGTCATGCGCTAGGCGCGAGATAGGAGCCGAGAAGCGGATCAAAGTGTATTGTGTGAGAAACGGATGGTTATCGTACATGGAACTTCAGAAGAGAATATGAAGATAGAAGAAAGGGGCCGAAATTGTAACAAAATTAGTGTTGTGGCAGCCTAGAACTGGCATTTTCTATCTTTTAAAATAAAATTTGGAAACATCTGAAAATATTTGGGGAGCTGGCTCTTCTCAAAAGCCAAGGGGTCCTCTGCCAACTCTAAGCAATCAGATCAGCCTTTTTTGATTTATTTGACCTGAGCTGAAACCCTTGAGCTGAAGGTTTTCAGAGCTGGTCAAATAATTCAGGAATGGCTGGTTGGATTGCTTGGAGTTGGCAGAGGACCCCTTGAAGTTCAAGAAGATCTACCTCCCCAAATATTTTCATATTTTTCTGAAATTTATTTCACAAGATACAAAAACACCAGCTCTGAGCTGTAGGGCCACAAATTGACTTAGACAAAAAATGTTGTTATCTGCTAGTGTTGCAGCTCCAAGCTGACACCTTTCTATCTTGGAGAATAAAAATAGGAAAAATATAAAATTATTTGGGGGGGGTGGCTTTCCTCAAAAGCTGAGGGATCTTCTGCCAACTCTAAGTGATCCAATCAGCTGTTCTTAAGTTATTTGATATTAGCTGCAACACATCAAGCTGATCAGCTGATGCATCACAACTAATGTCAAATAACTTAAGAGCAGTTGATTGAATCGCTTAGACTTGGCAGAAGACCCCCCAGCGTTTGAAAAAAGCCACCCCCCCAAATATGTTTATATTTCTACTATTTTTATTCCCCAAGATATAAAAATATCGGCTCGGAGCTGCCACACAATAATCTGGGCAACTTCCGGGCGGAGGTTCAATTTGTGGCGCCACTTGACCACGCGTGTTCGAATTCGAACACCCCACTTTCCTCCACCCCCACTTTCCCTCCCTTCCCATTCCACCGTCACCCTCTCCCTTCCATTCCTCCACCCTCTCTCTTTCCCTTCACGCAATTTCCGAAGACGCAAAGTTAGGAAGCTAAGTGTTTTTCTTTCTATTTTTCCCGTTCGTCTCTAACGGGTGCAGGCTGCAGACGTGGCCGCTCGTCATCGCCTTCGCAACGGCCACCTCACCTTCGTACCTCGCGGCATACGAGCACCCCACTGTTACGATTTGACTGCTTTCTTCATTGCTCCCTGTACGATACGCGATTTCCGCGGACTTCTCATTTCTCACGCGCCGCTTCGTTTCCCGTGATTCCACTTACGCACGACTTGATTCGAGGGGTAGTTTGCGCCATCGAAAACCACCCCACATTTACGAGTTACTTCCACGAGCGCATGACTCCGTGCATCCTTATCTTGATATATCCGGATTCCCCTTTGTTCCGTTCTCGAGCGAGAGACTCATTATCGCGCCATATGTTTGGCCTGACCAAACACCTTGTACTACTATATAAGGTCTCGTATACCTAGCTTGTACGGTAGACTTGACTTCTTGTGTAATACCACACTTTCCGTCTCACGAACCGAGTGAACTCGCCTTTGCGCTTGAGTCGAACTGTCCGCTCGCCGTTACGCTTGAGCCTACCTCGAACTCCGCTATTATCCTTGTGTCCCGGGAGACCAAGTGATACTTGTGCATCATCATTTCTGGTCCTAACCGACCTACGCCTTTCCGAAACCCGATACGACTTACGAAGTACGCGTTGTACTTAACGCCCCTGTGGTGGCGTTACATTAAGTCAAGTCTCTCACCGTGGCGACTGCCAGTCGAAGTCGAACGCAGTTCAAACCCGAATATATTCACCGTCTTAGCTCCGACGACCTTTCTGATCGAATTAAAGGAGCTGCGGTCTGGGGAGAACACAAAGGAGTCGAAGGATATTTTATCTTCGACCAAACCACCAAGTCCTACCGACAAATCCATTACCTTGAAGACAAACGCTTGTGGGCGTTCATCGACTACTCCCTCAGCGAAGGACAGTGGTACACCATCAGTCCCGTACCCACCACTTTAAACGTCGGACCCCTGAAATCGTCTAACCCATCAGGCATTGACGTCGACCCTCCCAGTGATCACTCACCCAGTGTTCCTATCCCTACAACGAACCTTCCTTCAACCGCATTCCCCTCATACGCAATGGCCCAACCAACGCAAGCTTCTGCCAGCACCACTCTCACAAGTGGAGGAGCGACGGGAAGCATTAACCCTCCTATCGGAACAGGAGGGGTCCCGGTCCCACCAAGTGGAGGTGGGGGAGCCGCGGTCCCACCCAGCGGAGGAGCTCCGTCTGGCGGTGGCGGTGGCGGTGGCGGTGGAGGGATAGTCCCGCCAGCAGGAGCCGCAGGACCCCCCGCGCCAGGAGGCCACGGACGCCTAGGAGGGAACCCCCCCCCAGTATTCGACGGGAATCGAGAACAGAGTCGTTCGTTTCTCCGAGCATTTGTCATCTACATGGGGATGAACCCAGACGTCGAACAATTAACAGTCCCATACCGACGAGCGATGACCCTCCTCTCATACCTAAGAGGGCCGCTCGTCGATGACTGGGTAGACGAGCAGACCACGTGGCTCAACGACCAAGTAACCGCGGGTGTTAACCACAACGAAATAAATCTGTGGGACACGATCCACACCCGCTTCACACAAGCGTACACCGACACGGCGGAGCAAACCAGAGCCCGCAAAACACTCCAAACCCACAGTATGAAGGGGGAGGACATTGATTCTTACATCGCGCAATTCCAAACGTTGGTTACCAAAGCAGGGTACAACCCCGACGAAGCCACTACCCTAGAAATGTTCCAAGATGGTCTGCCCAACCAGTTAGTAATCAACGCCATCCGTTTCCAACACCCCATCACATGGGATGAGTGGAAAGCGGCAGCACGATTACAACAAGCTGAATACCTGGTTCTTAAGGACCGGCTCGGAAAGAGCAGAACTCCGCGCCAGAAAAAGGGGGTACACAACCGGGACCAATGGGTCCAAGCCCTTAACAAAACCGCGATCCGAATGCCATGGATGTTGGACGCGCTCGAGCCAATGTGGCTCTCACCGATTCTGATAAAGCCCAGCTTCAGAAAGAAGGACGATGTTTTCGCTGCCGTGTTCAAGGACATATCTCGCATAATTGTCCACAAAAGGGCACACGCGCTGCTACGGCCGCCTCGACCAGTCACGCAAGCTGCCGTCCCCGACACCCTATCACTATCAACTCCCGCCGTCACTACTGTCGCCGTACACTCGAACCGTGTATTGTCGAATGATGAGCAGGCTAACGCTCAGATCGCGGCGATGACGGCCCAGACACAGGAGGTGCGCGACCTAATGGTCGAGAAGCTGTTTGGGCGAGAGGATTTTCAAAATGCTTGAACCCGGCGGCCTGGGCTAGAGCTCTAAACTTAAACGTGTACCATAGCAGATATCGTTCCATGCGAATCCCAGTTTTATTCAAATCTGCACACGCGACGGCCGAAAGACAAGTACTCATCGATTCAGGAGCAACCGACAACTTCATCTGTTCAAATTTGCTCAAACGACTACAAATTCCACACGTGATATCTCGACGCCCATCCACATCTGGAATGTAGATGGAACACATAACCAAGACGGCGCAATCACCCAATACACCGACCTCACAGTACGGACAGGAGAAAAGACCAGGACACTTCGCTTCCTCATTACAAATCTTGGAAAAGACGAAGTGATCCTTGGGTACCCCTGGTTCACGGCCTTCGAGCCGATGATAAGATGGGGAGAAGCGACGCTGAACGAGGAGTTTCAGCCAGTAGTCATTTCCAGCCTACACCTGTCGGACGAAGCCATGCCAATGGAAGCCTCCATTCGCGCATTGGAGACGTACCAACTCGACGAGGAGGCGTGGGAACAACTCATGGATGAGGAGTGTTGCGCAGCAATGCACGCAGCTAACAGGAATGGTGTTCTCACCTTTGAGTAGGTTGAGAGACTATAGCGGTGGAGAGGGTGCACAAGTGAGTAAGAGAGTGATGTCTATTCGCCTCCCTCCCCATGGGAGGATATTTATACTCTATGGTCCTACCCTGACCAATTGCGTAAAAGTGATGAGTACAGGCGTCCACAATATCGCGTTTTTACACACGCCTGATGTAAACTACCACTTCGAGATAGCCATAGGGCTTCTCCTTCTCAGAGGGCGTATTGCGCCCGCTATAGTACATATCCTGACTACCGTAATAGGAACTATACTATCGTAGTGTCCGTAACTGCTATAGATAAGGTCCTTACGTACTTATCACGTTCCAACACTCCCCCTTGCTTAGTGCAGCTAATTAAAGCGCATCTAAGCAAATAGCAGCGTCCTCACAAGCCTGAGCTATAGTGAGGGTTGCATAAGAGTCGATGAGAGAGGAGACACTGTCTCTAACACGTCTCATCAGGTTGTGAATGCTATCATCAATGACGTTTGCCAACTTGTGGCCCCGTTAGGGTCAGGACGTACGAACTCCCTTCTGGAAGTTCGATGAAGGGCTTAGAGCCAGGTGTCTGCTACGAAAGCGACAATCGTTCCATGACTGAGGAGACGGTTGCTCGTGAGTTCTTCTTCTCAAAGCTAAGAAGAACCGATGGACGCGAGGTCGTAGAGAAACATATGTTCCTCTAGAGGAAGCGGTGTACAGCGATGTACATGGGACACAAAAGTCCCTTCATCACGCTTTCCTTCACGAGTTACCATCAGAGATCTCCATCTCCATCACGGATCTCCTGGTTCAGCCGTGCTCTGTATGAGTGGCGAGGAGCCAAACTCTAGCCCTAGCTGTTCCCTGAATTTAAGGAACTTAATGCGACCCAGATTCTTAGTAAAAAGATCGGCGGGGTTCTCAGCTCCTTCAATGAAGAAAATTCTATCTTCTTTTCACGGATCACATCACGAATGTAATGGTGACGTAGATCAATGTGTTTGATCCGTTTCTCCTGAACAGGATTAGAAGATAAGAATATGGAGCCTTGATTATCTCCGCATAATGGAATAGGTCCGAGGTTTATTCCAAGCTCACTAAAGCGAGCGAATCCAGACCAATTGTCTGCTTGTATCACACAGCGACATGTATTCTGCTTCAGTGGACGAGAGCGCGATAGACTTCTGCGCTCTTGAGTTCCAGCAGAACACTCCATTAGCCATCTTTACTAAGTAGCCCGTAGTGGACTTTCTGGTGATCGGGTCAGAAGCCCAATCAGAATCTGCATATGCTATTAT
>JAKELI010001166.1:0-11394 GCA_021525025.1 Lactarius hengduanensis
GCCTCCATTTCTATCCGGTGCGTCTTGATCTCGTCGAGCAATGATCGAGTCGGTGGTGACGCTGGAACCCGATTCTTCAGGGCCTGTATAGCCCTTCTCTGGGTTGTGACTCTTTGCTCCAGCTCAACTAAAGACTGCAATGTAGAGTACTGGTTCGATAGTGCCGGATATGTTCCTCGCGTGATTCCACTTGTTCCACTTTGCAGGTGGCCCCGTCGATCGGAGGAGATGGCCTGGGAATGGTGCCTTGAAGTTCAAGTTCTGGATGGTCTTGAACGTCGTTCGCGTTGTACTGGAACAAGATTTACTAGGGATAGTGGGTAAAGTCAAGTGACAGTGACGCATACCTCGACCTGCTTGTGATACGCTTGTGAATTGTCAAACCTCTCATGACGCTTTCTAGTCTTGTCGTCAACAGTTTCTTATAGGCACATTTGTCTGTTTTCGGAGTCTCGTTCATAGCCCGCATGGTGGTGGAGTGTCTATCTTCTTCTTTCCCAACATCTTCATAGCGCCGATAGGCTTATATTTTGTCTTCACAACACGCAACCCGTAGCTAGGGACTGCCCATTCATGGACTACAAAGTAGGCCATCTTATTCGCTTGTACATCACCGGGCATTGTCACAGCGCTCTTGTATTTTTTCTTTCTTTTTCGACATCCGCTAACATTGGCTTTCTCTTGGCTTTGTTTTTCTTGTTTCGTGGATAATAACCAGGGGTTGGCAAATACAACAACATCGGAGTTCCCACTCAATGCTATTATCTCCCCAGAATGCTACTCCATTGCTTCGTCGCACTTTCTTTGTTCTTGGTGATTAACTAATATTTCCAACGCACCCGCAAATATCCACTCGATGCTTATTTCGGTGACTTTAAATGTCACGACGATCTGAGGGGTATGAGCACCACTTCATACAATGCCTTGCATGCGTTCAACCATTCGCCAGCGTCGCCTTCCTTCCTCACTTACCTCCTAGCTCGATGCGATGTAGTTTCAGCCCAGAGCTGGTTCCTCCGCTCTTTCACGCCATGAGGGGTGTGTTCCAAAAAAGGTTGGAAAATGATTCCGCAGATGGGTCGTCCCCACCTCCGTCGCCGCTCACACCGACTGCGTCTCCATCACTCATACCGAAGCCTTCGGGGGAAGTCGGCCGTGTCGGTCGTGGGGGGTACACCCTTAGAGATATCCTCGAACAACAGCACGGGTGGGAAGATGGACTTTACCAAAAAATCAGGGTATAATCTACTCGTTTGTAACACGGCTGTCGTACTCAGATTTTTCTTAGGAAAGGGTAAGTTCCTTGGCCGACGAATATTTGGATACGTCTCTCGCCTATTCTACTCAAGCAACAAGATCTATGAATAAACTTACTCTTGTCTGTGAGATGGTACGATATTGATCTTTTCTGACCAAGCGGACGTGCAATTAATCACATAAGCAGGCCTCCAAAGAATTTCCCGTCCTCCTCGAGTATGAAGGAAATTGGGTTGTACCACGATTACCTACATATTTGCTTGAAAAACAGAGCACACAAAAGCCAAGAAAGATCAACAGCAGAAGGATAAAGAACCGGAAGCCAAGGGCAAAGCTAGAGGTGTGTACGCTCCTGGATGTTCGGCGGCGTTAATCTTATTGTGGACCCAAGATGCCAATTGACCAGTTTGATGGTAAGCGCTGCGATATATGACGTGTGATAGTTGCTGATCATTCATCCTGGTTGCTTCTGGCCAATCTTCCTGTTTTTAGAGTCCTGATATCCATGTCGATACGAATATCTGCGAACGATAGCCGTTCAATAGCCACCGGCAAAATACGACTTGACACTTGACTCGGCCGAGTCTCGGTGCCACCTCTGCATACGTGGCAAAGACATCGAGCAATCCTGTATCATTACTCTTTTAGTTACTCAGAGCCTCGTAATCGTAACTTTGTATTGATTAAATCGGTCGGAAGTTTTCGATTGCTTCGCCGACACTGGGCCACCCACTCACCCGAGTGCGGAAGACATAACTGCCGCGAAAGCGCAGACAACCAATGCTCGGGATCGCTCGCAGCGAGCGCGAACTCTAGATCTACTCAAATGTAGGTTTCGCTCGATTGCTTCGCCCACTCCGAGTGCACAAATAACGTCAGATAACTGCCGCAAAAGCGCAGACAACTAACGCTCAGGCGGTGAAGTTCACGCAACGCACGACTACAGATACGCAGACGATTTGACTTAATTTCTATATAGGATTCCCCCTATGAGCTCAAACTTGCCTCGGCGCCCTCTCCAGGGGCCGCCACTACGCCCCGGGGTAAAGCGAGTCGCAGCGGCAGGGATCGGTCGAAAATGTCGCCCGATCGGGTGGCGATGTTGAGGCGCACGGTGAAAGTAAATTCCACGCGCCATCCCTTCTTTCTCATCTATAGATGGTAAGCAACGGTCGATAGAGCAGAGGAGGCGACTCACCTGGTTATTAAGAGGTATAACCACACCTTTTTTTATCCACTTCCAGGCGAGCTTCAGGAGCGAGTGGGCGATATGCAAGAACATCTTGGCCTGGTAAGAAAGTTGCTGGTTTGCAAGAGTATGGGGTCACTCACCGTTTGGAGTTCGGTATTGGAGGTGCGAGTGTGAGGCAGGCGTCGACGCGCGTGAGCAGAACGAGCGCCCAAGTCGCGGGAGTACAAGCGCCTGCGTGCCAACACACCACCGGCGCATCACCACCTCTGCAACCCCGGCTCCTCGTCTGAAACGCGCCGTTCCGCAAAATTCTAGGGGCAAGAGAAAGCGACCGAATGCGAGGGATGCGGTTGAAAGTAAGCAGCGGAGTCAGACTGCACAGAATGGTACGTGAATCCAGGGTCTTCGTGTGGGATCGTGTTATTTACCCTTCCTGCGCCTTCGTCACGCGACACAGCCTTGAAGAGATTTAATTGATCCTTCCCGAGGTTTCTGGGCCTTAAGCCACCACCCTGGGGCGCTGGAGAGGGCATTGCGCTTACACCCCCTGGGTATTCGACGATTTTTTATGAACGTGCTGGTGAATTGACGTGTTCTCCTTCTCGGTATGCGAAAGCGTTTCGGTACGTTTTGTGTTTATCGTCGTGTGCGCGTATGTCCGCGCTGTGTTCCCGTGTGTCGGTATGTGTGTGCTTATCGTCCGCTCTCGGGTTTCCTTACTGTAACAATATGACGCTGTCTGTGCGTCACAAAACGTCGGTTTACTTTACAGAGTAGTCTACTTGTATGAATAGTATAAAGGAGCTCAAACGTGATGCAATCGCGTTTGCCCTTTCCCATTATCGGGCACTCTCTCGTTGTCCGCGTTCGCTCGTAAATCACTCTTTCCTCTCGTTTAAAACCACTCTCGCGTCCCATAACCTCACCACGTGCTCCATTTTATAATACACCACTATTAATTCTCCAACCGCGAAGTGTTATGATTAAGTCCTAAGCTGCGCGCGCACGCGCCCCGTAACCACTACTCCTTCGACGCCTATCCCCACGACTCGCCGGACTCACTAGCGGGACCACTCAAGACGCGGTGAGAGGGGCGGGCGACAGTGGAAACCCAGACACGCACACACCCAAGACCCGCGACGGAGAGGCGCAACTTACGCCATGCCAGCCCGGGTCACACGCACGCGCCCCGCCTACCTCAACGTCTGGAAGCTATGCCATCCCCTCTGCGGAGTGGGCTTAGATGAACGGGCACGCGCTAGCACAGTCAATGTAAAGCAAGTGGGAGGCCGGAGCGGCGGAGGCGTCCTATGATAGGACTAGGACTATATGGGATATAATATCCCTATCTCCTGTATCGGGCCGATTGATCTCCATCGGCCGATTATCGCCAGCTGATAAGTTGACTATTCTTATTCTAAATTTGCAGCTCGATTTGTAGACTCTATTTACGTCTCATTTTATTTAATATAAATGGATGTCTTTACAAACTCTGCTGTGTTAAGCTAATTAATGCTCGTTAAGACTAAATTAATCGAGTAGGGTATGTCTATATAATGCGACCGATGATTCGCATCAGCTGATATAACAATTAAGTTTACATACATTCGGAAATAACCAGAGCTCTCTTAAGCAAGCGACTAATATCTAATTGTTCAAGTATTTTTATTTATAATTGTCTGACACATAAGGAGGGGTCTACAAATTGTTCAATTGTCCTAATATAATTTGCGACGACAATCAACTCGACTTAGTAGTCAATATATTGGACATTAATTGATCCCTTAGTTGACTATAAGCAGACTCTGCTTACACGTTCCTGCCCGCCGTGTCAATAGGAGCCTAAACTGGCATAGGCGACGGGTCGCGCGGACTGTGAGATACGTGAGGGCTGCAGGCCCCAGGCCAGCCCTAGGCTGAGTAAGCGAAATAAGGTCGTGGGATAATCGGCAACTTGAACCACCTCCGTAATGAAATTGTCACAGTAATCAGCTAAGCCTGAGCTTCCTCCTTATCTCTGCGCGTTTGCTGGGTCAGCCAACAACGAATGGGTGGAGAGCAAAAATGATGTGGCGTGCATCTATCACTCCTGAAGTCTCCCGTTGCGGAACATGTCGGTTTCACGCTCGAGGGAGACCCACATGATCGTGTCCTATCAATCGAATCGGAACCATGAGTATGCGCCCACGGATCAGACGCCGTAACTTACTAACACTTTATGTATCTGCACAGTGAGAACCATCTGCCAGTGGCAGGATGTGGTGCTTTCAAATCGCTTTCGGTCACCGAAGGTCGGGGCAGAGGCTTCCGCCTCGGCCAACACGGGAATCATGACTACTGTAATGTCAACACGAAGAACGGTTCAATTGTCTCGGCGTAAGGCCATAAATCCCCCCCTCTTATAGTTCTAACCAACAACTCACCACAACAACAACCTTCTCACGACCTCCGAGCCATCGTCCGAGTCGTTCATGTCCTCTTCCGTACTGTTCCAGATCACTCATTCGGACGGGACCACTGGGTCAAACAGCCCCCGGCCCGGGTTCTGAGCACTTGCGGGGTGACGCGGGCATGCGTGTGCGCAGCGCCGCGGGCCCCCATGTGTATACCGTCGTCCTCATTAAGTGCCCCGTGCCACCCCAACCGAGGGAAGCGTAGAAAACGACAGGAGAAGAGACGGGGCTTCAGCGTCAGATGATCGATGGGAAGGAGAGGGGCGAAGTGCACAGACGGCGGAGGCGGGTGTGCGGGTGCGGGTGCGGGTGCAGGTGCAGGTGCAGAAGGTGGGGTGGTGGAGAGAGGAGGAGACTCGGACTCGGATTTCGAGCAGGATAGCAGGGAGAGTGAGGACGGGCCCCCGTCCTCTACCGGCTCCAGTTTCGGCCCTGGTGAGCACGAGGTCAGCGAAGAAAGTGACAAAGAAGGCGGGGCCGGTGAAGGTGCCGAAGGTAGTGCTGAAACACAAGGTAACGACGGTGACGACGAAGCGATAGTCGAGCTCGACCCAAAGATGCACCCACTCTTATGCACGGTGGCAGCGGGCGCAGTACCCAGTACCCAAGATGTCGCGTGCTGCGGTAGACCCCGCTGTCGGACTCGTTTTCGACGACCTTTTTGGACGGGGGCCTGGGGAGAGCCCTAGTGCCACCTCTGGTACACGACGAGCGACACAGGCACGAGGAGTGTCAAGTGCCGTGCCGATGCGCAATGCTTTTCCTGCTGTATTAACGAGGTCTTAGAAGGGGCTTCATATGCGGTCCGAGTCTCAAGTGATTGGTTTGGAGATCCTTTTCAAAAGGCTAGTCTTGTTGCTCTGATGACTACAGTCAATAAGAAAAGAGTCGTCTGCGTGCGAAAGGAAATCAAGCTCTGCGTTTTTGTGGCCGTCGTATGGGTGGATATCGTCCTCATTGCATCTGGGCCACCCACGTCGTCATTGTCCAGATCAACGCTGGACTTGGCATCAACCACCGAATCGTCGTATCGTCTAGCTCGATGTCCGCCACGAATCGCACCACCGGTTGCGTGTTCAATTCAGTAACGCGATCATGGAGGCCGTTTCGGCGGCGGCGGTGGCGGCACCCGTACACGTGATGGCCTGTCTCACAACAACCTACCCGCGCAATGCGTAGAGCGTCCGAGCCAGGGTTATTGAGGTATTCCAGCCACTGGTATTCCCAACTATCTAGCCAACTATATAGGAAGGAGGATTCGCATAATGAGGCCGAATAGTCAACATCTTTCCACAAAAAGACACATCCGAGGGACAAGAGACTCCGACGCCTGATCGCGTGAATCCAAAGACAGACCCAAACACACATGAATCGGCAATGGTTTCCCGTCAATCATTAACGTCGATGAAGTGCGCGTGCCGCCATGGCGCGAGGTGCATGTCTTCGTGGAGTTTGGGCTTCTTTTCGGACCCGCTTCCCGGGTCAACGTCCTCCGCTTTCCTCTTCGTTCCTCGGCTGGCAGGTTCGGCATCTGTTGCGCCATGCTCGAGCAACAGCCGTGCGATATCGAACCTCCAAAAGTAGGAGGCAGAGTCGAACGGAGTGTATTGGTCCTTGTCCAGGGCGTCGACGTCTGCACCGTGCTCCAGTAATAGTTGTGCAATCCTGACACCGTCTTCTTGGGAGTCGTATTTGCCTTGTGACACGACGTGCAACGGTGTCTCACCCTGCTCATCCGCCGCGTTCGGGTTTGCGCCATTTTCGAGAAGCGCCTTTGCAATCTTGAGCCTCCCCTTGAAAGCTGCTAAATGTAACGGGGTCCACTTGTTCCTCTCCTTTCCGTTCACGTCCACGCCGCGCTCCAGCAGTAGTTGTGCAATACTGACACCGTCTTTATGGGAGTCATATCTTCCCCGTAACACTAGGTGCAACGGTGTCTCTCCCTGGTCGTTCTCCGCAGCCGGGTTTGCACCGTGGTCGAGAAGTACCTGTAGCCTACAATATAGATCGATCCAACAAAAAGAGAGAGAGAAGTACCTGTGCGAGCCTGAGCTTCCCTTCGAATGCCGCCGAGTGTAACGCAGTGTTGTGGTCTTTGTCTCGAGCATGGACATCCACGCCGCGTTCCAGCAATAGCCGTGCAATGCCAACACCTCGGGAGTTACCTTCGATTCGTGGCACTTCGTGCAACAGTGTCTCACCCCGCTTGTTCTCTGCGTTCGGGTTCGCACCATGGTCGAGGAGGAGACGTGCGATCTCGGGCTTCCACTTGAAAGCTGCCGAGTGTAATGGGGTGTTGTGGTATTTGTCTTGGGCATTGACATCCACGCCGCGCTGAAGCAATAGACGTACAATGCCGACAACGCCTTCTTCCCAGTCACGTTTACCTCGTAACACTAGGTTTAAGGAGGTCTCGCCCTCGTCGTTCTCCGCATTCACGATTGCACCGTGGTCGAGAAGCACCTGTGCGATCATGGGCCTCACCTTGAGAGCTGCAGAATGTAATGGGGTGGTCTTGCTCTTCTTCTGTGCGTTGACATCCACACCACGCTGCAACAATAGTCGTGCAATGCCGACACCGTCTTCTTGGTACTTATATTCACCTCGTGACACTAGGTTCAATGGAGTCTCGCCGTCGTCGTTCTCCGCGTCCGCGATTGCACCACGGTCGAGAAGCATCTGTGCGATCTTGAGCCTCCCCATGAAAGCTGCCGAATGTAACGGGGTGGTCTTGCTCTTCTTGTGTGCGTTTACATCCACACCGTGCTCCAGCAATAGCCGTGCAATGCCGACACCGTCTTCTTCCTTGAAGAAGTAACGTTTGTCCCGTGACACTAGGTTCAATGGGGTCTCGCCGTCGTCGTTCTCCGCGTCCGCGTTTGCACCACGATTGAGAAGTACCTGTGCGATCTCGAGCCTCCCCATGAAAGCTGCTAAATGCAATGGGGTGGTATTGTACTTCTTCCGTGCGTTGACATCGACACCGCGATCCAGCAACAGTCGTGCAATGCCGACGCCGTCTTCTTGGAAGTGACCTTGTGACACTCGGTGCAATGGGGTCTCGCCCTCGTCGTTCTCCGCGTCCGCGTTGGCGCCATGGTCAAGAAGTAGCTGTGTGGTCTTGAGACAGCCCCATGAAGCTGCTGAATGTAATGGGGTGGACTTGTTATTATTTATTGTGTTGACATCCACGCCACGCTCCAGCAATAGCCGTACAACTTCGTAGCCATGTCTGCATTGTGACACAAGGTTCAGTGGGGTCTCGCCCTTGTCGTTCTCTGCGTCTACGATTGCACCATGGTCGAGAAGTACCTGTGCGATCTCCATGTTCCACGTGAAAGCTGCCAAATGAAATGGGGTGGACTGGTTCTTATTCCGTGCATTGACGTCCACGCTGTGCTCTAGCAGTAGTTGTGCAATGCCGATTTTGTCTTTTTTGGAGCCATATTGTCTTTGTGACGACACAATATGCAATGGGGTCTCACCCTCGTCATTCTTCGCGTCGGCGCTTGCACCCTGACCGAGAAGCACCTGTGACCCTGAAATATAAATGGATTTTAAAAAAATAGAAATAAAAGGCACCTTCGCAATCTCGAGCTTCCCCCCGAAAACTACTGAATGTAATGGGGTGTTTTTTTGCACGTCTGTGGCATTGACATCCAAGTCGCGCTCTTCTAGCTAACAGTTGTGACACATTCGAGGCTTCAGTCGAACGTCCGAGTAATCATTGGAATCGAACTTCTTCTTAGCGAAACTAGGTTGCAATGGGGGGTCTTGCCCTGGCGTTTTCACAAAACTCGCGGTCGAACCATGGTTAAGAAGTATCTTGGTTTCAGATATAAATCACATCTTTTTTTTTTTTAAAAAAAAGAGAAGCACCTGTGCGACCTCTGGCCTCCCATCCAACGCTGCAGAATGTAATGGGTATTTTGATGCTCGTCCCGGGCATTGACGTCCGCGCCCCTCCCACATAGCTGTGCAACACCGACATAGTCGTCTTTCTAGGGGATGTTCGCTGTGTAGCGTGACATTATGTGCAACGGCGTCTACCCTGCTAGTCTCCGCGTTCATGTTTGCACCGTGATCGAAAGCACCTTTACGACATCGGGCCATCCCCGTACGCTGCCTCATGCACAGGGTCCACTTGCTCGGCATCCGTAGGTTCATGTCTGCGCCACGCTCTAGGAATAACCGTACAGTGTCAAAAATCATGGATTTAGCATTGTCGTAACTTCGCGGGCCGCGAAACAGTCCGAAGGTTTCGAACAGTTTGCAATGGGGTCTTGCCACGTCGTTCTCCGCGCTAGGATCTGCGCCAAGCTTAAGAAGAATTTCCGCGCGATCATACCTGCCCCTTGAAATTGAACGATGTACGTGTTTAGCCCTCGTCCCGTATGTTCACGTCCGCCCATGCTTCAGTAATAACTGGTCAAGACCAAGAAAATCGACACAACGGTAATCACCCTCTTCAAACATTAGTTGAAACGGGGTCATGCCCTCTTGATCCCGAGAATTGACGTTTGCCTTGTGCTCAAGTAGCACCTGAGCTACCTCGAGCTCTCCATAACATGCCGCCAGTAGTGGGGTACGAAGGTTCTTCTGCGAGCAATTTACATCCGCGCCGTGGTTAAGTAGGGATTGTACTATGTTGATGAAGCTTTGTGGGCGGCGCCGATTCTTTCGCTTCCCAGGTGATATGGAGGTTCAAGTCCGGCCGACTCGAAAGTTCTTTGCTTGTTTCCCAACTATTGCTGCGCGCAGCGGAAACCCGCATCGGCCACCAATCGCATTTACGTGCTGTGGATGCCGATGGCGAGGTGTTCAACCAAGTCGGAGAATCCACAGAGCGAGGAAAGGTACAAGGGCGTAGGTATCTTTGAGGGCAAATCCCGAGGTCTCTGAAGGGGGTCGTCTATGTTGTATATTCCAACCACGCCGCAAAATGATTCTTGTCGCAGTCAAAGAGTGAACTCCATCCCATCCTTCACACGTGATGCGACGCCCTCGAATCGCGCGTGCTTGACCCAGTGTTGAGCCGCATAATTCGCCAGAGGAGAGCTCTTGACGCCGAGTTCATTGGGTGTGACATCCAAATGAAGAATTCCAAAGAGGCCTGAGCGAGGATCGTGTGCGCAGGTCCGGATTAATCTGATACCGAGAGAGTTTCCGAATGAGGATGTGAGGCGATCCGACATCAGAATCCTTCACGGAGAAGTGCGAAAACTGGACGAATCGATAACAGTTGTCGCCAACGGCGATCAGATTTGGGCACGTGGATAGCACGGCTTCTACTCGGTCATTCGGCCTCCAATCCGCGCGGTATTTTGGGACTGCAGCTGTACCGAACTCGAATGCAAGCACTTCTACAAGCTCCTCACACGAGTGGACGGACGGCTACCATGAGGCACTGCGCAGACGGTGGCGTGCGCTTGGTTCGCCTGGGGGATTTGACTGAGTACGCGCGCATACGTCTCGTCCAACGATTCGGTAACTGCTCGAGGATCTGTCGAATGCTGCGGAATACAGTGCTGTAGCACCTCCAGCTGACAGTATACCCATCGAAACCTGCATGACAGAGAAATAAGAGGACCCATCACGAGGACGAGTGATACTTCTACATTCCGTCCGCTTTTTTGGACAACACCTCGACAACCAGCTTCTTGTCACCATCACGCCATCCCCGCATCTTCCTGTCCGAGTGGACGACGGCGTCCACGTAGTCGGAAATATCCTTCTTTTGTCCACTTTCGGCATGAAGTGAAACGGCACTATACGCCAGTGGCTCAAGAACAAATCTGATGTCAACCTCCTGTCGGCTAGTAATACATATATGCAGTTTGGAATACGCAGGTCGACAAGGTCCTTCAGAAGGCCAAGGAGTACCGCTCTTGGGGTAGGCAGCCCAAAGAGTTGGGGCACTCATCGAGTGCGTCAATGTGAGGTAAACTGGCCGTTGAGTCGCGACAAAGAGCTGTCGTGAAGACATTTCGTCAAGTTTCCATGCTGGGTTGTTGCGTGCCCTTCCCGTGTTTTGAGTAAATATCGAAAATTATATTGCGACAAGGTCCGAGTGGGCAGAAAGTTGAATAAGAAGAGAGTGAGAAAGTTGCGAGCGTCTTGCTTTTTATCCTTACTCGAAAGTCAAAGAAGAAATATGCTAAGGAGGCATGCCCCGCATCGCGCAACGATAGAACGTGTTTGATAATCACAGAGCTTTAGGCAGTATGAGTTCCCGTGTTTGGGGATGATAGTGGAGAAATGACGAACGAAAGGATGCTCTTTCCGATCCCGCTACAAAAACGAGATCATCAGAATTGAGCAGCGAAAGATACTTGCAGAGACGCACGTTTTCCATGTATCCAAGCAGGGAACCGACTAATTCCCACTCCTTGAATAAGCTACTTCAACAAACACCTGGCAGTTCCTTCATGATAGACTCGCGGGCGGTGTTTGTAATTTACGGACGGGTCCGGCGGAGAAAACCATCTCTGA
>JAKELI010001167.1:0-11371 GCA_021525025.1 Lactarius hengduanensis
TAGTACTTGGAGCGGCGCTTGAAAGCCCACGCGTACCTGTATAAGTAGTTCCAAGTAAAGACCAAGAACGGTATCTTGGTCTTCTTCTAATACCACCGTCTTCTATTCGCATCTGCACTGAAGGGACCCTTCCCCTTTCAGTGAGTCGTCCGGCATATCCCCTTAGACCAGGGATCCCTGTGACTTATCCCGAGTCCCCCTTGGGCAGTGGAATACCCCTTGAACGCTACATATCACCAAGTGTTCCTTTATCACAACGAACGAGTTGCACGTCACTTCAGAACCTTTTACGTAGTCGACCACGACTCCTGGGACGACTTGAAGATCACCGACACCCCTCCTCACGGGCTGCAACAAGGAGACGACCTTCATGGGTATAAGGCTGGAGTTGAGGAGCGTCTATTCCCTCACCCTGCTCATCATCCCACTACCCCTGCTAACAGGAATTACTACACGCTTCGGATTGCCACCACTCGAGAAGCCTAAGTCAGGCAATCGTCCGTGGTAGACATTACATGGATGGTCTTCCTGACTTGGGATTAGTTGCCTGTTTGCTGCTTTACTGTGTCAAAGGTATCCTGTAGGCAATGGTTAGGGTGATATGCAGGGTGTGACCAATGTAGGCCAAATAAAGAATAAGGGCAAGAACAATGAAAGGTAGAAGTCAGCAAGTGGCGCGACTTGTAGTGGATGGCCTCACTCAAAGGCAAACAAGGGGAGGGAGAAATAGACAGCAAACGGCACATCTCTGCTTTATGAGGGATCAAGGTTCTACACCCTAGGTCAAACTCCAAGCAGGGGAAGGTATTACACAAGATATCAAAGCTAAAGAGTCCATGCACATGAGGCACAGTACTTATACACAAGTCAGGGAGCTTTGAAGCCCAGCCTGAGATACAAATCCTAATATGAGAGGCCAATGGCAATAATGCACATGGTATGAGTCAGAGATAGCAAGTTTGGATCATCAGAGTTAAGGGCCATGAGGCACCCCACAGTAAAGTCCTATCAGAAATATATCACAGCCCAGGAACAGACTCATCTGGGCTCTTCTGGACTCACACAAGGCAGGCCCCATGCCAGGGTCATGTGGCAGCCAGTCTTCAAGACCTATTCCCAAGGCTCCTGGTAGCAGTTATGTGGGGAGGGAGATTGTGCACTCACCACACATCTTGCATGTATGGACTCTTCCAAGCTGCTCTTGATATCAAGGGAGGGATGGTGTGCGACCCACATGTCTTGCAAAGTGGTCACAGCTGCACTCACCCTCTCTTGTGTATGGGGTTCTTCTTTGGCCTGCCAGTCCCACCAAGAGTCTTCAGGCATACAAGCCAACTCCACATGGGGGATAGATATTGGCAGTCAGTAGTTGATCATGTGGTGAATCTCAGGTGGGTGAAGGCGAAACTGTAACACCTGAGTTGATCTACCTCCATAAATATGTAAATAACTCAGGAATCACTAATTGGATTGCTTAGAGTCAGCAGAAGACTCCCTGTATTTTAATCTAATCTATCTCCTCAAATATTTTCTAAATTTTAGCATTTTATTTCTTGAGATACTTAGCCAGAGGCAACACTAACTTGGAAGCCTGCTGTGCTTCCATAAAATTCAAAATTAAGTAAATAAAACTTACTATTTCATTTCATATACATTATTCTACCACTATGTAAATTTTGAAGCATTAAAAATGTGTTGTTGGAGCTAGGGAAAATGTTTATTGCCAGGTATGGGCACCATAGTATGAATTGACTTTGACAAAAATGAAAATGCGTGCACCTGAGCGGACGCTTAATTTGTGGCGTGTGAACGTGTGCCACAGCAACAACTCTTCAAACTTCCCTTTGGCACTTCTATGTCTCCCTCTCATTTCCTCCCCTGTTTTTCATACATGCAAGAACGTTGCACATGCAAGAACGACAACCAAGGACGACATCCCAGCTTGTTGGTTCATTCCTCGTTCTATTTTTTTTTTCTTTTCCTCTCCGCTGACAAAAACGACAACCAACATCTCCACCTTCCCCTCACACGCCCACAGGATACTCACCACGCACATCCACACCAGCACCAGATACCCCCCTGGCTCACAAGCCCTTGCCTGCTCACTGGGCCCACTGCCAACAGTTGAGTTCTTTCTTCTTCGCTCCCCTGCAGGAGATTGACATACCACGTCCCCTCACACGCAGGCCACCTTGTTGACGCCTTGTGGCATGTCGTCTCCTTGACCTGTCACATTTCACTCAGCTTTGCACATGCATTCCCTTCCGCGACCACTTCTTGGCTCAAAGCTGAGTTTTTTGTTTTTTGTTTTATTTTTTCCTTATTCATCTGTGTCTTTGTGGGACCGCCGCTCCCCCAGCTACCACTGCCCCAGCTATCGTCGCCCGCCTCAACATCCCCTCCCCTCTCCAGTCGCCGCCGCAACCTCGTCGCCACTGCCACGTCACCGTCACCCCAGTTCCTGCCGCCACAACATCCCCACTCCAGTCCCTGCCACCGCAACACCCCCAGTTGCCGCCACCACCCCAACAGATGCCTGCAATGCCACGACTGCCATGTCATCGCCACCCTGGTCCCTTCCACCACCGCAACCTTGCCGCCACCCCAGTCGCCACCACCACCTCGCCGCCACAGTCACCATCCCAACTGCCGCTGCCACCACCCCAACCGACACCCTCAATCGACCACCACATCATCGCCACCCCAGTCCCTGCCACCCTTGCTGCCACCCCAGTTGCCACCCTAACTGCCACTGCCTTACCCAGCAGTCGCCATCTCAACCCAGTCAGCTAGTCAATTATCTAACCCTACAGTAGTACTAGCCCCCTGTATTTATTTAAATTGCCAATATTATTGTTATTATTCATTATTGTGATGACAAATCTGGTGTGACTGTGACCTGATGTGACCAGACAAACTTTTGACTGTTGCTTGACTTTCACAGTCAGCTAGAAGTCAATGAATAGTCAATGAACAGTCAATGAAAAGTCACTTGACTTTTGTCTGACTTATAACTGACTTTCCTTGACTTAAACATGACTTTGGAAGTCAAAGAAAACATAATTTAGTCAATGAAAGTCAATGACTTTGCCTGACTTTGCCTTGACTTTTCCATGACTTTTCCATGACTTTGTAAGTCAAAAAAATGTTATTTTAGTCAGTGAAAAGTCAATGACTTTGCCTGACTTTCCCTTGACTTTTCCATGACTTTGTAAGTCAAAAAAAACGTTTTTTCAGTCAGTGAAAAGTCAATGACTTTTCACTGACTTTTCCTTGACTAAAGGTTGACTTTTGAAGTCAAAAAAACAGTTTTTTTAGTCAGTACAAGTCAGTAAAAAGTCAATGACTTTTACATGACTTTTTTCTGACTTCCTTTTTTACTGAGCTTCATATATGATTTTGGTACAGTCTTTCTTTACAAAACATGGTGCCCAAATTTAAAATATTACTTCCAAAAAATGATGATTTGATATTATAGTCAAGTTAAAATTTTACTGTCTAGAATCATGTTAATATAATCTTGACTACTTGCCATTATCTTTCTACATGAGATATTTAGGCAGGGAAAAATATTCTAGCATTTTCTTATGATTTGGTTTGCATTTTTAAAACATATTTATGAGTGAAACATGTTGGCAAAGCAACATATTTTTCTACCTACAAGAAATATGACAAAATTATAACAATAAAAATTATCCCAGCTTCATTTTGTGAAGTACATTTAGCCTAATAATATATAATCATCATTCTTAGATTTTGTATCATAGAAATAGGAGGCAATTTGATTGCCTTTTGTCACAGATTTGTCAAGATTTTGTCAGCGGTAAAAGCGAGATTTCCATCCAGTGACTGTCAGGCCAAGGCATGGGATGTTCCAACCCCCAAACAATTTCCCAAAGTGGTCAAAAGATTCTTTGTGTGAGCATGCAACATATCCTGTTAGCTCAACCAGGGCCATTGAATGGTTGTCAGTAGGTGCATTCTTAAATTTGATGACACATATTGCTGCTTCATGTGGCCCATGATAGTGACTGTCTGTATGGACACAGCCAATGACAGCTGGCATAAGCTCTACACTCAGAAGTTTTGTTTTAAAGAGTCTAGGCCTTTCTTCCTCCTTGCATCTTCATTCATATCGAATCCAGCCATTTCATTGGCAAAGTCATTGACACGACTTTCCAGGTTTTGTTGCTCCCTGCCTGCGTGTAGTATGGGTTTGTGAGTACTGGATTCATTCATAAAGTAGCTGAAGCCATGGTAGAGGAGCAACAGTGGAGGGACTGAATCTGCTACAGGGTGGCTTGTATATGTATGGCCTGGACATCTTAGAAGGTGGGTTTTCAAAAAAAAAAAAAGCCTCACAGATGATAGTCAGCACAACCATTTAGGTTTATAACAGTTTTTAAACCATTTACATGGTTTACTTTTATCATATATTTACTGGCATGGTGGTATAAACTAAATAGTAAACAGTAAACAGTTACCCCCAGACCCTTTTAGACTCTAGAGGAACTGTTATCCACATTTGGCCTCTGATCAGAAGATTTAAGTGTGCTAATTAATATGTTCAACACTTTAAACACCATTGAATACTTTGAACTTGGCCCTGAACACACTGGATGGACATTACCATTTTTATTGACAAATTTTAACACATCTATAATAAGAGGCAATTCTTTTTCCTTCATTTTTAATGGTCAAAAATGTGAATCTGATAATTATATACTATTAAGCCAGATTCATGTTAAAAAATAAAAATAAAAAGGTATTTATATAATATAAAATTTTCACAATTTATAGAGTGGGAAATATATTATTATTTTAGGATTTCATCTAAATATAGCTTTAAAAAATGAGAGCCAAACCAGTGGCACCATTTAGACTTGAAATAAAGAAGTATCATTTGCATTTTTTCTATGTACAAAACTTGTAGAAGAATATCCACTTTCCAACCAAAGAGATTGTAACAAAATTATATCAAGTAAGTATCATTTTACCATTTTTTAATCTGAATTTAGCCTAATAATATATAACCATTACTGGATGGAAAATGCCTTTTTACCAAAATTTAGGCATCTATAACAAAAGGTATTTTTATTCACAATTTTTCATACATAAAATGTTGATAATGTAATTAATTGACAATGCAATTTCAGGGCATAATTAGACAGTATAGATTTTATTTTCTACAATATTGTCAGAATATTATAGACATCATATTATGTATCCTGTTAAAATATTTCACATCATAATCTTTATAAAATACAACAGTGGTTCAGCACATTTTTGGAATCTCAGGAAATAAAATAGATAAAACTCTGAGAATATTTGTGAAGTTGTACCACATTGGATGCTAGGGGGTCCTCTGTCAACTCTAAGTAATCCAATCAGCCATTCCTAAGTTATTTGACTGCAGCTGACTTGGTTATTTGTAAGCTAAGCTCATTGTTAGGCAAGTAAAATAACTCAGGAATGCCTAATTGGATCACTTAGAGTTGTCCAGGCATTTAAAATTGTCTACCTCCACAAACATCTTTAGACTTTTCCTATTTTATTTCCTACTTGTAGGATCCCAAAAATGTTGGCTCAAGCTGCAACTAAGGCTATAATACAACATAGGGTTAGTTGTTGAATATGTTCATGAGAGTTAATTTTCAAGTTACTATTTTCATCATATTTCATATATTTGCTACTGAGTGGGCCCATTTTCAAGAAAACTTTTGGGGTATCAATGTAAATATAAATAGTATTTACTGTCTATAAACAGTTTACAATGGCTTACTGTCTATTTACTGGCTGTTGCTTGGGCTGTTGAGTAAACATAAACTAAATGGTTGGAGCCACTTGTGAAGACTGGAGTTATCCATGAAGTAGCCAAAGCTGTCATAGAGGAGGGATAGTGGGGGGACTGAATCCACCTGAGGGTGGTCATCCAGGATTTTTGACTCAGCTGGTTTTGCAGGGACTTGTATTTGGACAGCTTGGTGTAGGAATGCAATTGGCACAAGCCAGTGCCTGCAGTCAGGAAACTCTGGCCTGCAATCATGCATGCCAGTAGCTTACTAAACAAATGTATAAATGTATGGACATACAAAGTGATAGGGGTGCACACTCTATCTAGAATGCTCATTCCCCCCTCTATTCCTCTCCAGGTCATCCCTGCTACATAAACTACAACACTTGGCCATCATAGAAGGTGGGTTGTTGAAATTTTTTGCTTCATGGATATCAAGACCACCAACATGCAGTCACTTCCCAAGGGCAGTATCTAGTGAAATGTGTGTCATTTGATTGGAAAATATGGTTGTCTACTTACCACTGGGCCAATGGACAAAAACAGAGATGTGATGTGGGAGGGGTTCTGTCAGCCATATGCTGGAAATTTTGATTGTCATGTCTTGCATTGTGTTGTTTAACACTTCAGAGCTCCCATCTCCAGAAAAAACTCTCCTTGAAATCTCAGATGTGTTCACTCCACCACTATAATCTATGTTGACCTGTAGGATTTAACAAATGGATTCTGGTTACACTACATGAGAATCTAGCACACCTTTGTGAGCATGATATCCATAATGTTTGCACCTTTTGATGGGCCAGACTCAGTGCCACACTCCTGAAGAATTTCTTTCTTCAAGTTATAGAGATACTCTCCTGGCATGATGGAAACAAGGTGAGGCTCTGAATAACCTTTACAAAGGCACCAGAGGTCATACTTTGCGCCTTTTATAGATGTCGCTGCAGTGAGGGTGGCAAGGCTGCCTGCAGTGGTGGCAGGAAGGTTGCCTGCACTGGCAGTGGGGAGGCTGCCTGCACTGGCAGTGAGGGTAGTGAGGCTGCTTGCACTGGCAGTGGGGGGAGCAAGGTCATCTGCAGTGGGGGTGGTGGAGGTAGCGAGGCCAGGGGCAACAAGGGCAGCAGCAGCAGTCTGAGATCTAGTAGTTGGCATCATTGCAAAGGTCGTACAGTATCATCAATGCATTGATATCAATCAATACAAGCTTCAGCACTGTGCCTACAGCATGGGTTGCTTCAGCTTATTGGGGGCTGTGCCCCCAAACCCCTGCTTTCCCACCTTAAATCAATTGAAGTCTGAGTGTAGCACTGAAGTCTGAGTGTAGCACTGAAGTCCTGAGTGTAGCGCAGAAGTCTGGGCATAAGTCCAAGTGTAGTGCAGAAGTCCAAAAGATCATGAAATTCATTCTTTTTGTATTTTCATGTGCTTCTACATTTGCTTTTGTCTTTTTGTGTTATCTGCCTGTTTTATAGCTGTTTTCACCTTTAGCTTGACTCATTTCCTTTGTTGGAAGCCAGCCACTGCATTTTTGCTTAGTCAGCAGCTCCTTCCTTTGTTGGAAGCCACCCCTACTGAAAACATGGCAGGTTTTTGCTTAGTTACAGCTCCTTCCTTTTTGGTTGGAAGCCACCCTACTGAAAAGACGAATGGTTTTGCTTAGTCACTATCATGTAAGCCAGCTCCTTCTTTTTCCAACTGTCCTCTTTTAATATACAGTAGACCTAATAATGCATAACCTCTAATAATGCATGGCTCAGGGCTGGAACCAACATGGGACATAGGGATTTATGCATGCAATCTCATTTTGAATAATGATGAATTTGAGGGTTATGCATTATCATATCTACCTAATTTAGTAATTTGTGGCTGAAAATACACTGGAAATTCCAGAATAGCTTCCAAAGTCACCCATATATTGAGTTTAAAATGCTGACATAAGGCCCAAATAAATGCTGAGGACCAAGCAGACACAATTGAGGACACAATTAGAGTCCACTTCAGGTCACTTTGGGCTGGTTTTGGACTGCTTCTACCAATTCTATCATATCTTAGGCACTTTACAAGAGCTGGGGGCACTAGCAATACTCAGGCTTGGGAAAACAAAATTGATAAGGTCACAATTTGTCATGTGTGTCACTAATGTCACAGATATAGTCATGCATAATATCCCATCATGCATGGTGGGAGGCTGGAACAAGGGCTATGCATTATGATAATATCTACATATAGACAAGCTTCAGCACCATGCCTACAGCACAGGTTGCTTCAGCTTGTTGGGGGCTGTGCCCCCAAACCCCTGCTTTTCCACCTTAACTCAATCCCATGTGGAAGTCCATGTATTGTTACACCTCTGCAGGGGTGTATCAGGATACTTCTGTAATGGTTCCTAGCCTGGGGCTGAAGACAACCAAGTTGGCCCAGCACTGAGTGCTACAGTGCCGAGGTCTCTCTGGCTACTTGATATAGCCCAAGTCAGCAAAGCTTTGAGTACTCTCAATAAGAGAGTGGAGGTGGGGATTCACAAGGAAGGAAACAGAGAGCAACTGAGGAAGACTTCACAGTAGTAGTGTTGGGGAAGTTTGGTCTCAGACCAACCCAAACCAGGTTTGAACCGAACCCAAACTGTTTTAAACTGTTTGGGTTTGGAGAATCCTAGCTCAAACTGAATGGTTTGGTTTCCGGTTTGGGGGTCCCAAACCCAGTTCAAACTGAACTGAACCAATTAAGAAAACATATTAAAAAATATTAAAAAAAATATTAAAAAATATTAAAAAATATATTATAAGTGCTCAATAAATGGTTTGGTTCAGTTCAAACCAAGTTTGAACTGAACCAAACTGAGTTTAAACCAAATTTAAACCAAAATCAATGGTTTTTGGTCTCAAACAATTTGAAACAGAGTCTTAACCAATGAATTTGAACAAAAACAATCTTTTTTTGCCTCAAACCAAGGTCTTAAGTGGTTCCTTAAGTGGTTTAAACCAAGTTTGAACTGAACTGAACTGAACCAACCTGATTAAGGACCAATTTAAAACACTTATTTTTAATCAGTTTGAAACAGTTTAGAATGGTTTGGAACAGTCTGAACCAGTTTGGGTTCAGTTTGGTGAAAATTAAACAGTTCAGTTTCCGGTTTGGCCCAAAATGGCCCAAACCAAACCAAACCAAACCAAACCAAACCAAACCAACACTACACAGTAGATTAACAAAGCCAAAGCTAGGGAGCTAAGGCCTAATACATGCAGTCTTATATAGTACATGACTCCAGGTCCATTCCACATATGTAAGGGTGGTCTGTGCATATGAAGGCATAAGGCCATTGTGTAGGCATGCAGTCAGCACAAGCCGGCAAAGCCTGCAGTTGGGAAACTCCGGCCCGCGATCACGTGTGCCAGTAGCTTATGAAGCAAATGTATAATTGTACGGACATACAGAGAGATAGGGGTGTGCGCTCTATCTAGAATGCTCATCCCCTCATCCATTCCTCTCCGGGTCATCCCCGCTACATAAATCACTACAGGTTATGGGCCCTAGCCCCATAGCTTGATCTACTAAGCCAGCATCTAGTGTATAAATAAAATGCCACCATATAGATATAATTCACTGTCGCAAGATGAGGAGATTGAAGAAGTACGCCTGTCAGGGGGAGAAGAACTCACACGCGCAAAACCACCCGACACATCAGTATGCCAGGTGATAGAGCCACTAACAGATGACAACTGGCTGACTTGGGCTAGGAGAATGCGTCGACTTCTACACTATTGTCATGTTGACCACTACATTACTGGGACGGTACAGCGCCCCAACGACCATTCTCAAGTGGAGATCTGGGACAACAACAATAGCTACACCCAGATTCTAATCACCAACAACATTACAGAGGCACAAGTTCTTCATACAGAACAATGCGTCATGGCGGAAGAGATCTGGAACAGCCTCGAAGCCATACATCAGACTAGGGGCTTAAATACTTACTTCCAGATTCTCTGTGACATGAACCATACAACTGCCAACGAGTCTACCAACATACCACAGCTCCTCAATAAACTAAAGTCTGACTGGGAGCAACTAGTCCAAGTGTGCAACGGGCGCATGCCATTGAACGATGAGTACTTTAAGACTCTCATCACTTATACGCTTCCACATTCGTGGGACATGTTCACTGAGCCATATACTGGTAGTGCATAGCATGGGTAACCCATGGGTGACAAGACCTCTACCCGCACCCACACCCACCAAAAACCCGTACCCGGGCTCATGGGTATGGGTTCCCACAGCCGCGGGTATGGGTACCGGCGGGTCGCGCGGGTACGGAAAACCTGCGCGGGTTGGCCCTGCGGGTCAGCACGTGACCTATGTCATTTGAGCGACTCACAACAACCCTGCACAAAGGCAGCAGTGTTCATTCATACTAATTATACTACTTGAATACATTGCTACTACATTGCTATTAGTACTGCCCCCGCCGTCATCGCGTCACATCTGTCGCATCGTTGCCGTCGTTGCCGCCATTGCCGCAGCGTTGTCGCTGTTGTCGTAGCTGTTTTTGCCGTTGTCGTTGCCATTGTCACCGTCCTCGCCGTTGTTGTCGCCGTCCTCCTCGCCATTGTTGTTGTTGTTGTTGTTGCTGTTGTTGTCGCCACCGTGTCGTCATGAGTCGGCAGAGTCACTCAGATTTGCAGCGCTGCCTCGCCGTCACTCCTGCTGTGGCTGGGTGCTGCCGCCGTCGCGTTTGGGACTTGCGCTGGTGTGGCACCAGTGGTTGGTAGCGTGTTTGGGGCTGGCGAGGTTGGCCGGCCGCGTGTCTTGGTTGTGGTTGGCAGCATATGCACGCAGGGTTTGCCATTGATGCTTGATGCTTCCCAGGCCGGGTGATGCCAGTTTGTCCTGTTTTCCTGGCTTAGTCACCCTATTACAGCACTTCCCTGACGCGCAGCCCCGAAACTACACGTGCTACCAACCGCCACCACCAGGGCCCTGCCACCGACAACAGCAAGACAACAACAACAACAACAACAACGAAGACAACAGCAATGGTGACAACAATGACAACAACAACGACAACGCATGACATGCAACATCGGCAAAACGACTTGGACGGCCGCCACTGGCAACCGCCACCACCACTGCCGACGCCGACGCCCTGCCATCGACAACAGCAGATATCAACAACGAAGACGACGACAATAGCGACACCGACAACAACAAGACGATATCAACAGCGACTCGGACAACGCGCAAGACAACGCGACACGGCGACTCGGACGTGACGGCGGGCTCTGTGACGGGCACCTTGATGGGCACTGGCATTCTCACGAAGACTGGTAGTAGTAACTAGCTATAGTAGTAGCTAATATATGCACATGTCTATGTCTATGTAGTAAATAAATATAAATGTCATAGCGTACTTGAAAAAACCCGCGAAACCCACACAGTGGGTACGGGTCTGGCACGGGTACCGTGTGACTGACCCGTACCCGTACCCGGTATGACGGGTAGCGCTTACCCACACGGGTTTGTAAACCCATGCTATGCACTATATACTGGAGGGGAGTTCAGGGAGGAACCGACTGACCC